>VXBW01001636.1:0-176785 GCA_013400375.1 Thinocorus orbignyianus | reverse complement strand
TCTCTCCGTCCCCAGGTCCCAGGGTGCTGTATCTACTCCCCCGCAGTCGCACCCCGACTGATGTGTGGCTCTTCTTGAAGGGGACACAGGCATACAAACCACTCCGGGGCAAAACCCCCACCCAAAATTGTCACCTCGTCCCCTTCCCCCATCTGCAGCCCGAGGTCGCCCAGGCGGAGCTGCCCCTGTGCTCCTACGAGGGGGGAGAGGGACTCGGGGAGAAGGTTTTGGGGACAAGGGGAGGAAAGGGGGGTGTGAGTGTGTATATGTGTGTGTGAGATGCTCCCTTCTGTCCAACAGCCTGTCACCTCTCCCCCTCGGCCAGCAGGCTGTGACCCAAGACAGGTAGGACAAGGCTCCTGACACCGTTCAGCTGAAAAAAAAAAAAAAAAGAAAAAAAAAAAGGAGGTTTTTCCAAGCAAAGACACCAGTAGACCATTACATAAGAGGAGGAAAATTCTGCAGCTCCCCGGACCAAAGGAGAGCGGCAGAGGAATGCATGAGTTTGCAGCAGCAGAGCTGCCCACCAACTCTGCTCCTCCAGGAGCTTCTGCCAGGACTGCTTGGGATAGCAGATCCAGCCCTAATACACCTGTGAGCCCCTTGCAGGCAAGGCAGGAGAAAAAGTAGGCTTTATACTTAGCTCAGAAGTTCAAGTCACAGAAATATAATTAAATAAACCCACAACAAACCCATGAAAATTGCAGATGTCTGCTCGGTGCCTCCACTTCCACCAAATTCCTGCTGTATTAGGGCTAGTTTTGTCAAGACAAACTGGTTTATTTTGGGACGGCACCAAGGATGTTGTGCAAAGCCTGAGAGATCAAGGTTCTTCCATAATAACCCCTTGCTGAAGCAGAAGGAGGAAGAATGGAAACTGGGGAGTTTGAGATTGTCAGTTAGCCAGCTCTGCCTGACCCAGGGCTAAACAAACAGCAGGCTGTGATCAGCTTGAAGTAATTATAAGTGTTTTGGAGAAAAACTGCGTATTCAGCAATCTCTTTCATGCTGCCATCCCTCCACACACACACTTCTGTAGGGATGAGCAGGACATACAAAGAAGGAGCCCATCTTTGAGGGCTTTAGAGGGCTCGTGTCAGGTCTCAGAGACAGTAATTGGGAGCCCAAGGTCCCGCAGGAATACAGAAACATGAAGTTCTTCCAAGCGATGCAACAGAGAGGCTGGGAGAGTTGGATTGGAATTCTGCCTGACTAGAGTCCATGGCTCAGATTCACAATTGCCTTGGTGAAACCAATTTAGTTTTTAGAGAATTGACTGGGTACTGGAAGCGTATCACACCTTTCTAATTCAAGCTGGTTTTATTTAGTGGCCTAGATACTGCTGATCTGGAGGCACTTGCAAACGTGGGATGGAGTTTTTAAAAGCAACAAGAGAGAGAGGTCGAAGGCGGGAAATTCTGGAGAAAAGACCCTATCAGCTTCCTATTTGCTTTAGCCTTGCTCATGATGGGAATCTGCTTCAACAACCCCAGGAAATGCTAAGCTTCGTTGGTACGAATTACAGCTCTTTGTCTATTTTATGATGCACTTACGCTGACGGTTGAGTGCTCCCAGTGAATAAAGTCTAAATGCAAAGGCTTTATTGAGCCCTTGTACTTACACACGAAAGTGAGACCTTGAGTGAGAAGTCAGAACCTGGTTCTTTATTTCTACACATGCAGGCTTAGGATAGCCTTTGGGTCCTTGGTGCCTTGCCTTTGTGGCTTTATATGGTGTTGGAACATGGTTTGGTAGGGAGAAAGCTGCAAACACTTCTCCTGGTTTCTGTGGCCTTACTCAGTAATCCCTTCACAGGGATGATGATTGCTCAGGAACTTGGCCAGATCTTCTCGTTGACCTCAGGAAGAGTTCAGGAACCCAGCACAAGCAGTTTGGACTACCCTCAGAGGAGAAGGTCCCTCTAGTGCCTAAATAAGATATGGCAAAGGATTATTTTTAATTTTTTTTTTTTTTTTTTTTTTTCCCTGCAGCTTCTCCTGATCTTGGACAACTTCTGTCTGCCAGGTTGCTGCAGTGGAGCATTCAGACACGGCGCTGCTGAAGCACAGGCCGTGCAGAGAGAGGACAAAGAAAAATGTGCAATGAAAGGTGTGACCAAGCACACGCTGGGTCCTTCCTGAGCAGGAAAATAAACCAGTATCACCAAAAGGCACCAGCAGCTGGTCTTTCCTGTCCCTTGGAGCACACAAAGAGTGATCTGGGATTAGTGCTCCCATAGGTAATGTGGGTGATAAAGTGACCAGTGCATTATGTTGGTCATGTCAAATGGCAAAATCCATGAAGGATCTAAAAAGTCAGTTTGAAGTATGCCCCAGAAACAAGCAGGGCATCAGCACCTTTTCTCAGAGCAGTGTTGAGATGTGCTGATATTCACATCCTCCCTGGTGTCATCCAATGAATCCTCTTTAAAGGGGAATAACCAACATGTCAGGGGTGTGAGCTGGGGGAAACTGAGAGATAGTTCATGGAGTTTGGAGCCCAGAGAAATAACAAGCCACTTAGAGATTTGAAACACTCAGAAATATTTAAAACAAGATTCAGCTTGGAGGAAATACAGCTGTGCCTGGGGAAAATAATTGGAGTTGCCTACTCCCAGAAAGGAGACAACTTCGGAATTGTGTAAAAAAATAAAATAACATCGACTGCAGTACAGAGTAAGGCAGACAAGACTTTAGAAAAATGTTATGAAGCAGAAAGTCAAAGCAATACACATTTATTTGCAGAGAAATCCCAAAGCAGGGAGTGAACAGTCCCCTGTGTAACTCTGATGTGGCTGTACTGAGGGGCTGTGTTCAGTTCAGAGGTTATTGAGAAACAGTAAACCTCTCCATAGCTTAAATAAGAATAATCAGCGAGCTCAGGGTGTTGGCTTAGGTGCACTGGTTAGGTCCCAAAGAAGATAGAGTCAGGTGCCCGAGAACTGTATGGCCATAAGTTGATTCACAGGCAAGTAAAGCTACAAAGCAAGCTACGGTCCTATTGACATAGTGGTTTTCAGTTGTTATGCTTAAATAGCTGGGTGAATATAGTAAAAATTAATGGTACGAAAAGACATTAAAAAGTGAAAAACTGGAGGAATAATTTAGAATAGCCACATAGGCTGTGTATATAAAAGTAAATAAAACAGGATTCAGACTGCCTAGCAGTTCACTTTCATACACTTATACAATTTTCCTTCTCAAACGGGGAAAGAAAAACTCTGGTGTTTCAGATAGTTTCAGATATGTGGATTTTAAGCAAAAATACCTTCATAGCAATTCTCAGTTAAGTTCTGAACTTCTTCAGTTTGCAGGGCCAGAACTCCACATGAGCCCGGCAGGGAGGGCAGGGGTGGAAAGGGGGAGACAGAGGGATCTGTGCTTAGTACTGGAGGATAAGGAGGCTGGAGAAAGGATGTAAGAGCCTTCAGGGGAGAAAAAAACCATCTATGGTTACTGTGATTGAATTTGCTGGCTTGTTTTTGTGCTATGTGCTGGTTCTCAAAATAGTTGAGCAAACCTTGCCAGCTGCAGAAACAGAGGGTATGAAACACTGAGGTGCCTTGTGCCCTGGAGGATCAGCAACCTTCATCCTCAGACTTTGGAGATTTTAAACAGAAACACCAGAGACTGATAAAAATCAGGGACAGTCAGGCTGTTAGTGAAGACACTAGAGGCTGTATTGGTTATAACAAAAGGACAAGATGCTAAAGAGCCTTTGACACTTGTGTAGGAGGAAGCAAATATCACATCCTTTATATATTGATACATTTTCAAATATTCTGCTTTATTATAGAAGTTTTAACCCCAGTTAGGTGCTATTTCTCTAAGGAGCTATAAGGCAGTTGGTGAAGTTACTAAAATGCTACCCACAGAATTAAAGATTACCAAGCTAGGGTTTTCCAAAGAGTTAATGCTTTTGCATATGGAAAAAAGATTTTGAAAAATATTGGGCATCAAAGCACTGGTTTATTCTACATTTATGGGATTGTTTTGTTTTTCCTACCCCAAGCAAGTTCTTCTAGTTTTGAAAAGCTAAGAACGTCAATTCAGAGATCAACCTTTGGGGAACAGGGTTAGAATACTTTTTTAATTTTTTCTGATTAGTTCTCCAAATATTTTTTTAAATTTCAGTTTTTCACCAAGAATTACAAGCCTTCTTGGAAATTTCCTAGAAAGAAATAAGCTGGTTTTGCACCTGTTGAAGGGGTTTTTTTTGGTTGCAAAATATACTTACCATTTTATAAGCAACTGTAGCTAATTCACACTATTACCCTATAAAAGCCTCTGGTGTTAGCAAGGAGTTGTGAGATCAGAGACAAGTAAGAGCATCATGAAATGCATGATGCTAATGCATTATATTTCTTGAGAGGACCAAAAAATTAATATACTGAAAGAAGGCAGCTTGCAAAGTTAGCTGGGATCAGCAGGCAGTTAAGTAATATGTTCTGTGTGGGTGGGGAGGTTAAGTTGTGGGTTTGTTTTCTTTTGTGAGAGAGAGAAAATATTGATTCAGCTGGAGAAAATGGAAATGACTGAGAAAGCTACCTCAGATGAGTGAAAAAATCAAACAAATGTGCTCCCACATGTGCTTCTCCTTATCGCTTCTGCAAAAATTAAACCCCATCTTTTCAGCTCTTGTTACTGTGCTTCCTACTGTCATAAAAGGCTAACAATGAATATTCATTTGTTCCATCACCATATGTCTTTATTTTCATGTCCCTGCCTATTTGGAAAAGTACTTTGAAACAAAGGTGTCTGCTACAACCCATCTCTGGATGAAGATCTGTGGACCTGTAAATTATACCTGCTCCCTGTGTCCTCCTTAAGGACTTTATGCGAAGACCGCATCTGTCCTATGGGTTTTCAAGCTGACTGATGAAGATACTGCAATGTATTTTTAATGCTGCAGACCCAAAGGAAACTGGAAAAGACACTCCTAAGCACAGGAATCCAAGTAAGAAAATAGATGGCACAATAGTTGCCAATGAGGAGATGAAATAATGCAAGGCAGATATCCAAGATATTGCCTCATTGAGAATGGAGGGTAGTGTTGTTATTTAGCCCAAATCAGAGGGTGATATCAAATGGTAGGGTTATTTTCTGTTCACAAAGAAATAGGGAAAGGCATCTCTACAGATCTTGTAGAAGAGACTACCTTCATAAAACATCCTCCTAAGAGGCTTTCTGCTTCTCCTTTATTGCAGGCTACCTCTGCTAATTATTTCAGCCTTAGTCTGCCTTTTTGGAGATGTCCTGAGATGGCCTTTGCTGTGAGTCCTGTGAGGACAGGGCTGAGTGCAGTGAGAGAAGCTGCTACAGAAACTGATGGCAAGGAGCAAAGTGCAGTCAACTTCAGGGCTTTATTTCTTTAGACTGACAGAAAATCAAGAGATATGCAATAAGTCTCACCTAGAGGTAGTGTTGACTGTTTAAGGACACAAAGGGCATGCTGGTTTCCAGAAAAGGTATAAAGGAGTATGAAAGCTAATTAATTTATTACCTAGGAAAAGAGTCTCAAGTTAAAGTACTTTATTATGCCTGAAAGCTGCATTGCCTTAAGATATTTGTAATAGGGAACCAGAGAACATGTTTTGTGAAGAGCAAACCTAAATGGTCGAGTCCATGCAAGATGTCTCAGTCCATTTTCTTTTTTTTTTTTTAAGAGAAATGCAGATTAAAAAAAAAACCAACAGCAAATAAGAAACAACAACAACAACAAAAAATAAACAACAACAACAACAAACACAACAAAAACCAAACCAAACCAAACCAAAACCAAACCCAAAACTACCCCAGAAACGAAACCTGAAACAAAATCAAAAAGCCCCAACAACGGAAAAACACGGGCTGTAAGTCTCCTGTAAACTTGGGATCACCAGATCTATTTTGACAAACCAGCCACAGCTGTGATGAGTTCTGAGCAGTGGATATGACTATCCTAGTAAATGAAGCAGTGCCAGGGCCCATTTTCTAGCCCTGGGATCAGCTGGCACAGCCTGGTTGTGTCTATAACATTAAAGTATCTCAGTCTCTGGAATAAGGTGGCTGCATCCAAACCAACAGCTCAGAATGGTCGCTGGCTGGTTCTGGATCCTGACCCGCCCTCAGGAATGCATTGGGAAAGTGCTGGCTGTTTTGGGCCAAAATCATTCCAGGCACTATCCTAAAAATGTAAGAATATAAACGATTGCATTCCAGTGCTTGGGAATGTTCCCAGGCACCATTCAATCTACTGACAGAGGTAATTATAGGATGGGATTTGGCTAACCAAAAGTAGATGTCTACATCTGAGACTGTTGTCTGCGTCTATCCCAGAGAGTGTATAGTCAATGAAGAGAAATGCTTGGGCATAATTTCTCTCATCATTATCATTAAGTGGATGTCTAATAATGGTCACACAGATTGCACTGTAAAAGCTGTATTAGATAACACTGACTGTAAGAGTAGCCCAGAAAGACTAGGTCACTACATTATGAACAATTTACCCCAATATAGAAAACCCAGAATACTTATACTCCAAATGTAGGTACCACAGACAGTGCTAGACGCCAAACTGGAAAAAAACCTCTGTGGGACAGCAAAGATTCAGTCATAAACTCGTAAACAATTCCTGAACCATTTTTTCCTGTATTTTATTAAACATCTCTCTTCCTCAGGCTGCCTTCACAAGATGCGACCAAGTCTGTGTATATCTGAATATATGGGGGCCTGATTCTGTTTTCAGGTCCCTTGGCAGCAGTGTAAGAGCAATCGTAACAATTTACATTTATACACTTCCTTCCACCTGATAGCCTCAGAGTGCTTTACAAATACTGATTGATTACGTTTCACATTACTCCTGTGGGATGCCTGTAAAACAGAAAAATAGAAGAGTAGATTATGAATGACTGGAACTGAGAGATAGGGAAAGAGAAAAGAAAAGCATACCATTAGAGAAAGGAAGGACCATTGCTTCTCCATAAAATCAGGAACTCAGTGATTTTGTCCCCATTTGCACCAGCTGAAAATTCAGTTTTCATGCCCCTAATTCCTGGCAAAGTATTTAATTCAGGACAAAATTTAATTCAGGACATATCTTGGCCTTAATGAAAACTATGGATGCTCTTAACTCTTGACACAGCACATGCACTATGTGGAGTAAAGGTGATTCTCACGTGTGGTATCAGATTTTTGTTGCACTGGACTAATTTAATGTACTTGATAGCAAGACAGGCTGCTTAGCCAGTATCTGTGAGTGAACAAGACAGATTCCCCTATCAGTAGAGACGTTATAGATTTATACAAGTTGAGTAGCTTCGCAGGAATGTGCTCCAGTTTATCTGACTCAGTGTCAAGTTCCTCCCAAAAGAAGAGGTGAAACTCCCTACGTGGTCAGTGGGGATAGGCAGGGCGCTCTGGAGGCCTCCAAGGAGAGATCTTGCCTGCTTAAATTTAATCACCTAAATTAAATAAAGTACATCTTCCTTTCAAAGCCTTAAAGGCATCTGTCATCACTACTTGACTAAGAACTTGGGTGCTTACTGTAGAACTGCTCCAATAGGAACCAATAAGATAGATGGTCTTTAGAAAACCAACCCGGGTAAACTGAATCCCTCCTAAGGAAAAGACATACTAGAAAAATCACGTGCAAGTGTTGGAGTGGCAGTGAAAGTAAAAAAAAAAAGCATGTCCTTCACCAAAGATTCACCTCCTTGCCCTGTTTGCTGGTTTGCTGCCTGCTGAGGCTGAGGTCTCTTCCCTGACACAGCGCTGCTCGTGTTGAGTGATTCACACTCTCAGCCCCGGGAATCCTCCTCCCCACTCCTCCTTATCGTTGGCTACATAACCTTGTCCGGGATCAACTGGCTGAGTGATGTGTAGCGCTGTGCACAGTTGCTCCATCCTCTGCATTATTTAGCATGCTGACAGCAAATATTACCAACGGTGATTGCAAACTGCCTTCCAGAAATACGGGATAGCAACAGACCTAGCAACAGTCTATACAGAACCCTACTAAGAGCATCCTCCTTCCATCATCCTTTCCCATTGACAAACCCCTTTGCAGGTTTGTGAATTAGCCTGTTCTTAGTCTCCTTAACACGTGCTTTATTGGTATTATATGGAACTAATTTTTTAATCAAAATGTTATGCAGCAAAAAGTCAAACACGACACAGAAGTCTAAACAGATTACATTTTTGTTGTTACCTTAATTAGCCAACCTTGGAAAATTATCAAATATTTAAATTGCATTTGTTTTATGAGACATGTTTTCTGTACAATTTTGGTGACTAGTATTAATTAATTATATTCCCTATTACTTATTAATTCTTCATTAATTCTGCATTAATTTTGCCTTTTTTTCCTGTATCAATTCTGTTACTGATGTTACACTAGCTTTCCCAGGAGACCTCATTCATCATTTGTTATTATTGATACCCGTCAGCAGGTTTCCCACCCTTTGGAACATCCTCTGGATTCTGTTCCTTTGGAAAATGCTTTTCTAGAAACTCTTGGGGCATGAAAGTTGCCTCAGCCTGCAAATTTTCCTCTGTTTTGATTCATAGCTTTGCTAGTTTTTCCTGATGGTGTTGAGTAGCCCTGTCAAATGCAGGGGTGTCATTTCAGTCAACTTCAAAGGGAGATGAGGAATACAGAGGAAAGGAGAGAGGCAGCAATGGCAGGAAAAACACTCCGGTCCTGTATGAGTTCAGAGTTTGAAATATGAGAATGAGCACAGAGAGCTAGAATAGGGAGGACACCGATAGGCAATTATGACCTGATGTGAACTAAACACGGAAAATTGAATAGTCACTTCAGTTCTGGCACACATCACTATACAAATTCTTCCTCCCCCCCCTCTCTCATCTGCATGTGCATTTAGTGATTTTCTACCACTGTCTACTTTAAACAGTTTCTTCTGCCTTTGATGGATCCTAACCCTCACCAAAGACCTCAGAAGCAGTTGTATACAAGGACAAAGTCCTTCCTCTCAGCCCTTGTCCTCTGTTGCAGCAGTCTGGTGCTATTCCTGGTCAGGGAAAGGGAAATCTGATGGTTTAAGTCATCCCATGAGGGAATGAACACTGCTATATATCATACTCGTTAACATTTTCGTAGACTGGATCCTTCAGCAAGATGGGTATTTTAAGAAACTCCTTCTCTCCCTTACTTATTAGAAGCGTTAAGAAAGTTTAAATATTTGATAGCACTTTTGCTTCCATTTTCAGTGAGAGGATCAACTGTAATCAAATCAGGTGGCTCAGAAAGTGAATGCCAGAAACAAAGGAACAAAAATCAAAGTAGACCAAAAATAGAAGCAGTTGTAAAGAATATTTAAATGAATATAAATTGGATTCTCAGTTAATGTACGGGAAAATATCATGGTGTTATTGTCAGGTGTCTGTGAACTCCTGGAAGTCAGATAAGGTCCTGTAAGACAGGAAACATCAAATAAAGTGAACATTTTTAAAATGGAAGAGGAGGAATGAAGGCCAAAGGATACTGACCAGGCAGCCAACCAGGCATAATGAAACAGTAACTGTCAGTTCACAGAGAGAAAAGAGCAGTAATGAGGGGTTTTTATTAACAGAAAAAAAAGTGTTATTTCCTTCTACAGTAGGCTTCAGGATAGGTAAGAAGCAGTAGATAAATAATTCACTTTAGTATATCTACTGACATTGTTTCATACTATTTTCTCACAAACAAAGTGAAGACAGAACTAAAGTAAGGTGCGTGAAAAACTGGTTAGAAAATGACTGCCTGAGAATAATTATGGTGGGTTCATTTTTCAAATGGGCGTACTGTGGCAGATTTCTCCAGAATCTTTCTTTGGTCAGGTTTGAGCTATGCTGATGATCAAACAGGGAGCATAAGAATTAAGTTTGCAAATGGGTTCAAATGGGGTGAGGGCCAAAAGGACTGGAAAATGGGATAGAAATTAGAAAAGGATGGAAGAAATTGATGTGATTCAACCAAATGCACATTCGTACACTCGGATAATAATCACCTTAAAACACGATATGGAACGTCTGTGGATTAATATGTATTTTTTTAATAAAAGGGTTTTACTGATCTCAATGTGGACATATTTCAACAAAACCAGGCAATTTCCAAAATAGCCAAACATCGTATAGGATGTGTCACTAAGACATATCACATAAACCTTCTGCTTACGCTTTAAGACCTGATATGGTTTAGTCCTAGTGTTGTTGCAAGTTATAAAGAGATGAACCAGAAATATACTTGATTTGGCCAGTGTGAACTGTGATCTGGATTTGAAGTTTTGATTCGGAGGACACAACTCAAGGGTCCAGAAGCTATTTGAAAGATCCTACCTCAGTGCTGCTTCAGGACAGCCAGTCCACCTACTCTGACCTTTAATTTCTACCTCTTGGTCAAAAAAGATCGTCTCCGTTTCATTTGCTGAAACAATTTCCATTGCTTACACATGAGAAACCATAAGGAGACAAGATAAATGGGGTGTTCGTTTTTATGCAATGTCTTTATGCCACTTTTCTCTGACCCCAAAGGGTCCCAAAGGGGACATAAATCATCACTGCCTCTGTACTTTCCTCAAGTTGTAGAAATCTCTATCATTGCAGTAGTACACTCTTCCTCTTGTCCTTGCAAATTTATGTCTGAATAAGAAGTTTCAATATGTATTGCCCACTTTTGTCACACCATTTACTCAAGAAACAGACACAGAATAGATCACACTGACTTCAGTGCGAGCAGGTTCCACTACAATGCAGGAGATATCGTACCTCAACAAACCATGAACTGATGCTTCAGTGAATATTTTTCCTCTGGTGTTCTTTGTTGAATTTAATTATTGGGTTTGACTTCAAGATTCTGTCATCATCAGCATGAATATGATCACCTGAGTAAGTCACTGCGGCAGAAAACTCATCATTTGATATCAATGGCTTTTAATTAAATTGCAATAAAAGATAAACAAAACTTTTCAAAAGCAAATTTATCTCTGTTTAAATATTTCTGTCTATATCCTGTGAAGTCAAGTTGAGCAGCTGAAAAGTCAGTCACTATGAAACCCATTACGTGTCTCTTTTACCTTTGCTCAGCTGCTTTCAGTGACATACTGTCCCAAGGTGAGGGAGTATGAAGCAGAATTTCAGTAAACTAATTGCCCAGAGCTCTGCTATGAGCTGACCTGATTGCCCTCCCTTTGCTGTGAATGGCTTCATCTTGCCAAAAGGAGAAAATTAGGTTGTCTTTTAAAAATGCCATGCCAGGATCATGAAGTGCTTTACATATTAGGATGAACTTACTGAATACGGTGTGATGCTCTGAGGACAAAGTACGATATCACACCTCTTCCTTTTCCCAAGTATTTATGGTACTTCTCCTAAATTTTCTTTCCTCTCCAAAATTCCCCGTTCTTCATGCTTTACCTATTTTCCTCTTGATACAGTTCTACTCCCTTTAAGAAAAAAAGGTTCCTTGCAATATGTGTATGGAAAGGCAAAGAAAGAATAGGACATGATGGTATTTTTCAAATATGTGGAAAGCAAGCATATATAAAGGAACAATTAATGTATTTTATGTGTCATACTCAACTTCAGCAAGCAGGTTGTTGGATATTGCACCAAAACCTTCTGACATGAGGAACAGATGAGCATTAGCACCAAGTGCCCACAGAAGTGGTTCACACTCCAACGCTGAAAGGTTTTATGAGTCTACTATGAGTTTCCAAGGACTCCCTGTCTTGAAGTTCCTTCTAATGGAGGAGAATGGTTGCAAAGCTCATCAGCTGTGGAATAGCTGGTATTTCTCTCACTCTCCTCAGGAATTAGAAAAATGAAAACCTGGATGATACTTTTTTTCCTAAGACAGGAAGAGGAAGAAAAAAGTATTTATACTTTTTATGTTCATCTTCAGTGGCTGGCAGAATCTGGGACACACTTTTGCAAATATTGGATGTTCTCTATCTATATGCATTTACATAAGAAAATACACAGAATAACCCAGAATAACCTCATTTAAGTTCTTTATTTTTTCATTTCTCTTTTACTGAAAAAGTGTGAATAACAAATTTCATATTTTCTAAAGATGTAATTAACTTCCCCTCTCCCCACATAGTAAAGTGTCAAATCACATGAATCCAGGAATTTAATTACAGTACAGCAGCAAAGGTTTTTAAAAATCATTTTTCTTAGTTAAATAAAATTGAATATCCTAGAAGTATAAGCAGGGTTGGAGAACTTTTAAAGACATGTTTTGCATATAGGATGAAGTTAAACTATAATCTGTACAAACAAATTGAACAGATTGCTTCAAAACCCCAAAAGATTTTACCATAGCATTAGAACAGCAGATCTCATCCTTCCAGATGGGAATAAAGAATTTTCCCATTTCCTTGATTCCCAGTTGATTACTTTGAATATGCTAGCACCTAAACACGTTGACTATGTCAGTGGTATAAACAGAATAATACTCTGCACTGAGGCAGAGCTCAGTGGCATTGACATTAATTTAGTTCTTCAGCAAATCCCACTTCCTGCTACTTACTCAGTGCTTTCCGCAGGTTAAATGGTTTCACATTTTTATAACTTTGGTAAGAACCCTGAGCTGCTTGAAATTGCTTTAATTTAAATGATTTATTTAAGTGGCAGTAACTATATATCTCAGTTCTGGCTTATTCTAGGTAGATTAACACAGATGCCAGAATTTTAAATTAAATATTAAGGATGCTTATTATTGAAATAAAAACATAATTGAAAATCCCATCATTTCATTTGATATAATTGTTTTTTAGCATTTTATTATCTATCCATTTTTCCTGATGTTTCAGTTTACATAATGTAATTTGTATTGCAATATTGCAATAATATGCAATAAGAAGTCAGGGAAATCCATTTATTGGATGGGTTACCATTACAACTCAACTGGCATTAGCTGTTTAAAAGTTATATGGTTGTCTAGTTAGGTAGATCCCTCAGTAATCATCAAAAAGTCATCTTCACCACAAGATTTATTTCAGATTTATCTTAGAACTTTTTGTTAGATGGGGATGAAACAGCTTTTGGACATGACTGTCTGTCTCCAGGGACTATTGATGGTTAGTTCAGACCACTTACCTAACCTTCAGACGGCTGAAGTCAGGTAGGATGGATGGACTCTTAAAGACCAAGATGGTCATTTGCATTATCAGCTGCCATCATTCATCCAGGTGGTCTACCAAAGATATCACTCCTTGCAAAGGGGCCGGAAAGCTCAGCTGGGAAGGTCATGGAAATTTCCCTCTGGGCAGAAATTATGGAACATTTCAGTATGTCTGTCCCAGTTCTGGACTGGTGTTAACACAACTCTGTGGACAGATGTAATTGCAATTCACAACAAACACAAAGCAATGCATCTATCTACCATAAGACAATCCTGAAACAGCCTCATCATGACAAGCTGGCACTTCTTCTTGGTACCTGGATCAATCTTCCCCCCTGAAGTGCGTTTTCCATACTCCAGCCATTGCATGTTCAAGCATTCCTAGATGGTAAATGAGTTAAGGCCCAGACTGTTGTCCAGGGAATATCAGGGCTCATCTCCAGATGAGCACTCCTCTGTGGAGGGCATTTTTCTTTCAGTCATGAAGGAAGAAGGAGAGCAAAACAAGTTAATGAAATGCCATTCCCCAAGAGAAGGTGGAGCAACCTCAGGAAAACCAGCGAAGGAGCAGAAAGAGACCAGCAGGGAGTTCTGAAGGTTAGCACCATGCCCTTGGCATTCTCTGCATAGGAAAGCTGCCAAGAGTTTCCTTTGTCATGCTGCTTTTTCTGAAGGCCTTTTGACTTCACTTAGCTAGTGAATGGAAAGCTGCACTCAAAATAAATAATGTTTGTTAAGACCAAATGTTGCCACAGCATTCTTCTTGCATGATGGTCTTTACTTCTCAGTGTTTTTTTCCTTTGGAAACATCCTTTTCACCACATTTCAGATACTCCTGCTTGCTACCCTTTAGATCCACTCTCCAGACCCACGCCAACACGGCCTGTTCGTGATCTCTTACCCTCTACAGCAGCTCTGAATTTTATTTGTTATATGCAGCAGCAAACAAAAGCATAACCAGCTCCTTTTCTGCTGCTCTTTTCTTTTTGTACTTAGCAACAAACAAGATTTCTTTCACTTCCAGGTTGTGCCATCTTTTGGGGCAGAGATTATTTTTACCAGCCCTTTTCATAAAACACATATTTATTGTTGAATAATAGTAATAATAACAGCAACAACAAGAAAAGATGAGTGAACGATTTAAAATGCCTCCATCTGAGGAGATATGTGACAAGATAAGAGACAACATTGAATTTAATCAACCTACATCTATTAGCAATGTGGGTAGAGTAAATGAAGATACCCATTTGGCCCTTCTAGAAACTAGTGGCCATTGTACTTACACAAATATATATCTATTTGACTATCCACAACCCTCATCTACCCCTTGTAAAGACCCAATTAATGCTCATATCTGGCAAGTTAATACAGAATCCAGAAGCCTAATGCAAGCACAAATGTTTTCTCCTTGTTTCCTGCACATGTCTTCTTTTTCATCAAAGTGAAGATGGTTTAACAGCCAAGAACTTTGTGGCTGGCAGGTAAACACCTCCTGGAAGAGATGGAGGGATTTCTGTTTGTCTGGACCTCATGTCTCAGTGATCCATAGCAATTCAGTTCCTCAATAAAGACATATGTTGGTGTGAGCTAATGCCTTGCTGGAGTCGTTGGGCTGAATGTGCTTGTGATTGGCCTGTGGGATATCTCATTCCTTACTGTTCTTTATTCATTTAGTATAATGGAAATAAAGAATTCAAAGCAGAAGGGTCTGACAGGATAATAGGCTTGTGATGCTCTGAAAATAAACATCTACCTCTGTCTTGACATTTATTATCTATAAACTGCTTGGCTTCTTTTTGGCAGTTTTATCGTGTCAGGAGACCATTATCCTGTCACAGCACTGTGTTGCACTGACATTATCTCTTAAGCAAATTTTGGTACTGAATTTACAGTTCTATGGATATTTCCAGCTTTACACTGTTGAAGGCTCAAAGCAAGATAGGGCAGGTCTTTGAACACACAGGTGATGGGACTGCACCAAGGTTCATGGGATGAACCAGCCCAGGTGCTGATTAAGAAAAACGGATGCTGTTGGGAAAAGTTCTAGCAACTGGATAGACAGAAGATCTATTTCCTTCCTTGCGCTGGAGCAGGGCTTCCTACGTGCACAAAGATAATGAGACAAGCTGTCACCCTAGAATCACAGCTTCTCAGTGGATATTAATAATTCTTTTACTGTGCCTGGAAACAAAGTTAAGAGAATAACCAGGTAATACCATGCATGTTATGGGGCACTATCACCCTAAGCATGTGCCTGGTAATGAATTCTTAAAATAGAACATGAGCAAAACCAGCATTAATTTCCATCAATTTACTTCTGCACGAAGATAAAAGATTCTAAAACTGGTCAGATTGAGCTACTGACAAAACCAAACCATTTCAACATGAAAATGATGTTCATTCTGCCATAGTGTTTTGTAGTGTTTCCAAAGCCAAACAAAAAAATAAATATCTTTTGAATGCATTTATTAAATTATGGATCCAGTAAAAAGGCATTGTTTATAGCCTGCTAACACCTCAAGAAATACGTGCTTCCTGGAAGAAACTACAGAGACAGTTTCTCAATATCTCAGAGATGTATTGTTTTAGGGAAACTGATAACTCCTCTGTCCAGAGACTCGTAAGAATCATCCCTCTTGTTAGCCTAAGTAATGATTTATCACATTGTAATAAAAAGAAATCCATGAAAAGAAGTGACCATAGCCTTTTGCAGCCAATTAATAAAATTCACAGACTTAATTCCCAGGATAGGGAGAAATGATCAAAATCTTCTGATGCTAAGAGTCTGTAGCAGCATTTAATTTCGTTTATAAAATGTAGCATGGGTCCTGTACAGCAACTCCTACCTCCTTCATGATCTGACACCTACATTTGCAAGGCTGTTCCCTCTCCAGTTTGATCACTTTTACTTATGCTTTACCTGCAGTCTGAGTTTCCTGCTTCTGTTACCCTTCCTAATCCAAGCAGAGAGGCTTCCCATGAGTCTTCACCTGGAGAACACAGGCCCTACCTTTAGGGTTTCGATGTTCATTAGAAGAAGAGGCAACATATTTAGTTTTATTAAGGCAGCTTCACTTCCTACTGAGGGACTGAATTCCTAGTTTGCGGTGTGCAACCGTGGTAAGGAAGCTATGGGTATTAATTTGGTGGCTTTACAACCCTCTTTAGAGTTTCATGATATTTTCTGCTTGCAAAGATGGCAATCTTGCCATGCTTGCCTTCATCATTTCCAGTTTCTAGTACCTCAGGTTTTGTTTGACCACCTCCAAATTGCTTATCCGTAGCTCCAGAAGGGGAAAGTTTAGTGCTAAAAGCTTTTTGAAACTGCGTAACTCTTACAAATATGCACAGTTCTTGACAGGTGACACTTACATATAGCCACCATAACAGACATAAAAATCTGTCCTGTTTTTCTCAATGGCAACTTAAGCATTATCTAATTGCTACTTTCTCTTTACATCCACTTCTAAGTGCATAACCTTTCTACACTGCATCCCTGTCATTTCCTAAGTTTGGGAGTGGAAGAGCTTGTGAATGTCAGACTCATGCAGTTATCTTCTTAAAAATAAAGAACCATTTTTTCAAGCTGTAGTGTCCTGTTTTTAATAGCTTTCCTATTTTTAAAACAAAATTCATCCTATTTTCATCCATCTTCCCTTCTGAAGCACACTAAGGAGTCATTCTTAGGTAGGAGCCAGATATGAAAAAAAAGTCCCATACAACAGGAGAAAATCTCCAAAATGTATTTCCATCGGGAAGGTGTAATGCTACGTGACTATGGTGCTTGTCTGGTATATGCATCCATGTATATTTTATCCACAGAAATCTCATTGTTTCAATGCCAGTGGTTTTGTGGCTTTCTTTGTTTTCAGCCAGAAAATTTGCCCTGGGCAATTATCTCAGCATCATGCTCTATCTGCTAAGAAGTTACTGGAGTCAAGCAGCACATCTGTAATAATTAGGAATCAATGTGATTGATATGGTAGCCTGTCACAAACATTTAAAGAAACCCTCCTGTTGCAAGATACTTTTATTGTGAAGAATAATTCAGAAGTACAATATAATTTATTTTATCTGAGCTCCCTCTGTGGTCAGTGGAGAGGGAAATGGCCCATGAGGGAACATGCCTAAAACTGGAAGGATTATTTTCCCTCCAGAGGTACCATTTGACTTCCTGTGACTGGAAACAGCATTATGGCATTGAGCATAGCATGAGCCAAATCACTTTGCAGGTTGCTTGACAGTATTGACCAGGTTCCCACTGAGCATAATGGCAATTTAAACACTTCCATGAACCCATCTAGATGTGGGTGCCAACATGTGGGTGTCTGAAGCTGGAGCTGAATCCCAGCCTCTACTAGAAGCTCAGAGAAGAGGCCTGATTTTTAAAGAACCAAGGTTTGGTGAGGCTAATCCTACTCAAACCCTATCTGATTTGATATTTGGCCTTTTTCATGTTTAGACTTTTTGCTTCAGTGGGCTGCTGAACATTATACAACCCCACATCATTAAATTGATTGTTCTTTGTCCAAATTAATAGATCATTTGCAATTACCTCCATCAGCCAAAATCCTCCAAGATCAGAGAGTTTACAAAAAATACCTTTGCCTTATCAAAAAAACTCAAGAGTTTTGTCAGGGATTTCAGTGAAGTCAGGTTTAAACTTCTAAAATTTTTGGTGGTTTTAAATATGCTAAGGCAATCTGATATTTCTTTTTCTTTGGTAAATATCTGTCTTCAAAAAAGGATTTTGAAAACTTCAGTCTTGCTTTCCTGAATCAGACCTGCCAAAAAAAAAAAAAAAAAAGACTGAAATTCAACACTGAAACATATTCCCTTTTCTTCCTCCTTAACTTTCCAGTGACATTAGAGATTATGTGCATTAAACAAAAAAGCCTAATACATAATGCAAAGTGTAGCTGGTGTTGGATGGTGTGGAAGAAAGCAATTTAGCTTTAGGCCAGCAACTGCTGCTTTATTTAAAGTTTCGGCATGACAATGGCATTAACACCAAATCTCACGGATCAGTACATGTCAAAATCATCAGATTTGTTTGGATATTAAGGTCAAACATGTAAACCATGATATGTTTGCATACTTTAGTAGTGAGTATAACTGTAACAAGAGCTTGTCTTGTACTGACAAGTGAAGAGCAGGAAGATGTAAAACAGAAAGAAAACTGAGAGAAGAGAAGATCACTGCTTTAAATATGTGTCAGAGAAAGAGTGTGAAATGGATTTTTTCTTTCCTTTACATCTTCTAAAAAATTAGCTTAATAAGCTGCTACTAAAATGAAAGGGAATTAAAGTGAGAGGTAAAGAAGTATATGGGTTTTTTTACAAATAATGAAGCAGCTATATGTTTTGATATTCTTGGAGTCCACAGCTACACTTCCTAGATTCAGCTGTTTGAGTGGTAAGAAGAATGAACAACTTAACCTGATAAACATCCAGAAATAAAAAGGAAGATAGATTTCTGCAGCTAATACTATGGTTAGCATTTTTGACTGGGAATAACTTTTCCTTTGGAATATGTGTCTTTGTTAAAGTTAACATCTCATCAAATTGAATCAGTGTTAATACAGGTCTCACAGGAATCCATTTCAGTGAAGAAACTAATCCTTTACTGAAAATCAAGTTAATTCTCTTGAAGAACTTACATGGCTTCAGAATTGCTGAGGAAAATACAAGTTTCCTCTTGTAGAAGAAAACTTTGTCCGAAGAGTCATCTCTATGGAGGAACCCTCCTAAGAATGAAGGAACTTTATAAAGTCTATAAACTCCACAGCAGCAACTGCAAAAGCAAAGAGCTCTAATGACAAAGATGGCTGAATGTATAAATTCTGCACACCTCTTGGATAAAAGCTGATATGAATTTTTCAAGTGCAATAGTTTATAGTCAAAATCTCTTTGAAAGGCCTCTCCGAAACACCAAGGAAAGCACAGTTTACATATATTTAATGTTCAGGGTTAGGGTGCTTCCATAAAACTGCATGCCAAGGTTTGATTTTAATGGTCAGCACCATCACTAGTTCAAAGAATAAAGCAGGTTCATGGGAAATATCTTCATCAGAGATACAGGCTGAGGTCATAGACCATAGATATGGGTCAGGGCAGGAGAAAAAATCAAGAGATGCTGGAGAACTGGAGATCTGTTGCAGGTATTCACTGAGCCTGAAGAAAGACCTTTCACCAAGGGAGAACATTTTTCCTGTTCCCTGATGGAGGACATGGTCTTTGCAAGAATTTTTATATATCATTGCATGGAATGTGCAACCAATAACTCATGTGATGTTCCATCCTGAGGAAAACACTGACATTTACTGACATTTGGAAACTATTTCCCCAAATGTTTTCATCCTAAACCAGGATGAAAATTTTAACGAAATTGCCATGTAACTCATAACTTTTTCAATTCAGAATTGTAACTTCATTGAGAAATGTTAAACCTAAATTATTTTCCCCTCTTTTACTTTTTTTTTTTAATTAACCTTTCCTGAACTATAAATTTCATATGTTAGAACGGCAAGCAACCACGTGCCACTAAACCTCTGTCTTCACTCATATTTTTATAAGTTTTTTATTAATATTATTAACAGTGCCTTATGGTGGTAGGGATGAGGGGAAAATTAAATCCTGTGGGAGTGTATTATACAGGCAAATTTCCTCCAGCAGAGACTCAGTCCCCATATATAGCCATCCTAATGTGTTCTCATGATAAAATATTAAGGACTAATGGTAATATATGTATGTTAATGAATTCAAATAAAGTTCATTTTAAATCTTGGTTTAATGAGGGTATAAGCAAGGGCAGACTTTCTGAGCATCCTGAGTCCATCTGATGTGCTGTGCCTGCATAAGGAACTCCAACAGCAAAGGGTTTGTGCCTCCAATACGGCCAGTTATCAGGTGTGTTGCTGCACTCTGCAAATAGCATGAGGTTGTCCTTCCAGAGCCTTTCAAAGGATGAGGCTTGAATGACTGAGGTTGAAATGTTTGCTCTCCTTTTGTGGCTTGGTTTCAACATGGTGGAGGACAATGTGATGCGCATCTTCTGCGGGAAGACCTGAGCTCACTCAGTGTCCACACTTCAAGCTGGCAAGAAGCTGCATAGTCACGCTCCGTGAGACACACATAGGTTCTGATGCCCTATGGAGAGAAAAGATATCATCATTCAAAGTCAGTGTCATGCTGCCATTATCAATAGCTTTTAGTTGTTGCAGATTGCAGGCTGAATGAACCAATACCAGCCTGAAAAAGGCCATGAAATCAGCTACAAAACAAGCAGATTAAAAGCAGATTAATCAAGTATATCTCCCATCCAATGTATTCAAAGTAAAGCTCCCAGGAACTCCTGTGATATTTGCATTAATCCTAAAGGCTGTATTATTTTTCTAATGATTGTTACTGAGAATATCTTAGATGAGTGACTTAGAACCTAATATTTGGAATATCATGGACTATTTAAGGTAGATGAGCCCTGACATATTAAGATGTGAGTTCTACTCTGGTACAAAAAGTCTCCATAAGCTTGACAAATCCAGACATCATCTTTTAATTGTGCTCTGACTGCTTTCTCCTGAAGTACAGATCTCTTTTGGGCTGGTGATTTGAACAGTGTAGTGTGTTTCAGAATTGTGCCCGAAAACCAAACTCTGCACTCAGAACTTAATCCAAAGGCAAATAAAGTCATCCTGAATGTTTGGATTGTGCCCTTTGGACTGAGCACAGGAGTTAACTAATAATGCTGCTCAAAGGTTTTGAGTTTTCTTTTGTTCCTCTCCTTTAGACAAATGTTGAAATAAACAAGATTTGTAGTAGAAATTTAACCTGGAAGAAAATGACCTTGAGGGAAATAGAAAATACTCGCAAAAGTGAGTTAACGAATCTGTAAGCATGTGACTTCACTGAAAAATTCTGAGACTATGCAGAGGATCCACCTCACCTAACTGTATCCACCTAAGAAGCATAAAATGTTCACTCTGTGAAGTATAAAAAGTCCACACTGTATTGCACTGGCATAACTCCTGTCAAGGTCAAAAGAGTACAGAGTCACATTCGATTTTGCAGTGCTGAAGTTGTACCAAATGGTCTTTACTTATTCACAGTAATCAGTATAATGTATCGCACAGAAAAAAAAAATAATCAAAAATATATCCCTGCCATCAATTTGTTTAATCCAACATTACGAATGGGGAGAAACCAACTAATAAATATAATGATGCAGAAATTAAGAAACAGTTATTAAGATTAAGCCTGTGTTTGAGAAACAACCAGTCTGTGAAGAACATACAAGCTTTGTGAATACAAAAATTGGAAGCATAGCCACAATGAGGCTTAGGACTTGAGTGCTATGGTACAACAGATTCTTGCTGAACCTCTGAGGAGAAAGGAGTTTGCCAAACTTGCTGTATTTATTATGAGGCCCTTCACAATAAGGAGGTAGAAAAGGCCTCCTCGTAACAGCAACCCTCCAAAACCCCACTAAATTATCTCACTCTATGTTTCACTGCACTGGCCATACTGAAATCTCCTCCTAGGTCCCTTCACACACACTCGAGGTCTTTGGAGCATCATAGAGTCTCCTAAAGTCCTCCCAGTCCTTAACCTCAGACCTCACAAACAATTACTGGCCCATTCCAGCCTGCCCTACTGTCCCTTGGGCCACCCTACCACTGCCAAGAAGTTCAGAGCCAACCAGTCATTAGCTCATCCTCCAAAGAGTCTCGCAGATGCCTCATCTATCCACTTTTATAATGTCTTGAAACTGGTTTAATTTGGCCATTCTGCAAGGAATGAAAATTGTCTTTGCTGGCAAAAGTGAGGACCAGAGGGTGCTACAGGGCTGAGGACTGTATGGCAGAGTAAGAGAGGCAAGAGGACAGAGAGAAGGGTTTGGAAAAAGATTGCTGCAGTCACCTTAACAAAACGAAGACAATACGGGAATAATATGAGGAATATACAAAAAAAAAAAAAAAAAAAGGCATGAACCCGTTTACAGGGAATTAATGATTGAAAAATGCAAAGCAATAACTGCGTGAATGAATTCTCCAGTAAAAGTAATTACACAATGAAGCAGCTATTATAGCAAGAAAATCCAGTGATCGACAAATATGAAGAGTCTAGGCAAAGAAAGAGACTAGTAAAAGAAATATTTTCAGTTCAGTTACTGCCTATGACTATCTGAGCTATATTTTCAGTGTAGATAGACTCCATGTGAAATATTTAGGTCTTTTTTTTTCCCCTTTTCATTTCTTTCAGATCATCTCATAAGACCAGATGATGTGGGAACATAATATATTTTTGGGGGGAGGGGATACTTCAGTTTGAAAACAAACCCTTAGTTTCAAATAAATGTCAATGTTTGTAGTCAAAAGCCATTCTCCTTAGAGAAATTTTCATAAAGTTTCAAGGAGCTCTGGAGCCTTTGTTCAAGAAGTCTACAATTCAGTGAATAATATCATCCAGTTATTCTGTGGTGCAAATGTGTGATGCTGATAGAGGGTAAAGAATTATTGGTATTGGTCAAAGAATGGGAAAACAATGAACAACAAGGTTATGCTTGCATAGGGTGGGTGACAGCTACAGCCCAGAAACAGGCATTATGAAAGACACAGCCTGAAATTCTCTTCTGGTCACTGTAATTCTTTGCTACATTACTCTATAAGCAGGAGGAAAACCCTGTTCACTGTGAAAGTGAGGAAAGGAAAACCAGTGGAATGCTAGAATCGAGACACCTGCTGCTGCTATGATCCAACATCTCACAGTGCTCAGATTCAGCTTTTTCAGTGCACCAAGGCTGCCTCTAGGTCTTGTTTATCCCTCCCATCCAGAAATTGTTCCTGTCAGACAACCTACCCACCACGTGGAAATACCAACCGCCTTGAAGAGATTATGAACTTAATTCTGTTCTGCAGCATCTATGCAGTCCCTAATGCTATCAGTGGAGAAGAAATAGGGGTAATTGGAAGCAGAATGCAACCAATTATCTTTGTGATTTCAATCCACAATGTGAATAATGGAAAAATCCCATCTCTGAGTTTGTCTTCACTGCAGGGTACTTTTTCAAAATTTCTTTGAGATCTATTTTTCTGGTTTAAAGGAAGAAAAAAGATACACAGTGGAAGAATGCATCTTGTGTGTGAACACCATCCCAGAAACTGGAACTCTTTCTCTGAACAAAGATCACTAACCAGCAAAGAAAATAATCTATATTTATTCTCTTGCCTTCTAATTGGGAAGTAACATTCAAGCTTTTGAATGTGACCTTGTATGTTGATTAGGTTACTCTCCTGGCAGTTGAATCTCATCATTTATCCCAGCTGTTTACAGAGAACACTCTGCATAATGTGGAACATCCAGGTGTTTAAGGGAACGTGGCTGCCTGAAGGGTCACTGGGAAAAAATATAGGCATGACACTAATGCTCCATGTACAAGCTGTAGTCAGAGAATCTCAAATAAGATGTTTTCTGTGTCATCTGGAGGGAAAATCATATCCCAAATGCACATGGCAGTGCGTGCTATGAGCCCTGTGGAAATTATAACCAAAAGGTTGCTCTCTTCTCCAGGAAGAGAGCACGTGGGAAGTAAATCAGTAGAAAAGCTGTCAAAGACACTCTTTGCATTTAACCAGATGCATAGAAACACTTGATTTAGTACTTATCTATGCAAGAAAGAGTGTAAGCTCTGAGCTTATGTGTAAATTCATATACATTACAGCTATAATATAGCTATAGTATATATAATATATATAATTATATACATAAGCTAAGCATTGTGGTATGTCTGGGCGTGTGACTTTGACTGCTAGTGTTTAAGTGGATATCCTTCTCTTCACAAAGGAGGAGCTTTGGTAAGTTTTATATGCAGTGCAGTGTCTGTGATAAGCACCTGGGAGTGTTACTCCTGATTTAAACTCAAGGGTGTGATAAACTGCGTAATCAAGCATCGGCTCTGCATGTTTCATGTGATCTCTCAGCTAAACTAACTCAGAAAGGATCACTTTGCATGCAAGGAAAATTACAGGGAGCAAGTCAATGGGTCAGTCCTTTTTAGCATCCCCTCTTCTTTCTGAGAATCGTGACAAACTTAGATCCTGCCCCAGGCGTATTCCTTATATGTACCAAAACTAGAAACTTAGTTGCTCAGAAACTAATAGACGTGACAATTGTGTTCATAGATAAGAAGTGATGTTGTGAAGTCCATTGATTCAAGGGAAACATGTACTAAAATCTTGCCAAGTCTAAGCCATAACAGTTCTTCTAGGAAAGGGAAGACTGTGGCTGTGTTTGATAGGACAAGCTCCAAATTGGTGCAAACATCCTCCCAGAGGCCAGCTGAGAACAGTCCAGCATCTGATGTGTCACCAAGTAACAGCCAGGATGACTCTAGCTTGTACAGGTGTAAGAAATTGCTCTCATGCATCACAACAAGCTGCTCAGATAAGGCTTTTTAAAAACACAGCTTCTGTTTTAGTAACTACTTGAGCTAACATTAAAAGCAGCTTGAGGTAGGATGGAAGTTGGGCCAAGTTCCAACACAATATCCACTCCACTTTTCCTGAGAATTCACCACTGTCCTCCCAGTGTTTGGCAACTCAGAGTTCAATTAGCAAAAGCCTTGAAAAATTATTATGTACGCTCCTCCTGCCCCCATGATTCTCACTTCAAATCAATGCCACTAATTAGGCCAATTTGAGCCTGAGCAATAAGGCTGAATGTAGATGCAGTGGTATTGTAGATGATGCTGGGAATGGGAAAGGTAACTCAAAGGAGGAGCTTCTTCCCATCATAAGACAGGGATCCTACCCCACATCAGGCTCTGCAGTTTGGAAATATGTCAAAGGAAGTCTTATTACTACGAATTTATCATTATTTGTCTTCCTAACTCAAGCTATGTACCTTAAAAGAGAGATGCAGTCTGTTTATTGTTTCGTTCTACCTCAATTCCTGCTAACACTCTCCATGTGGAGGGTCTGACTTCAGCCATCACAGGATGGATGTCTGGTCTGAAACACTAGTGGCCAACAGGAAGAGATGGGCATCTCCTGAAATAAGTTCATCCCACCAAAGGTGGTTGCCAAAACAGGTTTGACTAAATCCATCCCCAAAGGTAAGCTAATTGAAGTAGAATTGAAGCAACCACCTTAGACTATATGGCTAAATGTTGGATCGCAGTTTAGTAAAATGAATCCTGTTCTAAAAGAGTATTTTCTGGGATCTGGGTGAGGTGCCACCTCTCTTATTCCAGTTACAGAGAATTAAATGTGGAAACTGAAAATGAACAAACCGAAATCAATGGTTGGTTGGCTATACTTGGTAAGAGTTTTTTCCTCTAAAGTGAGTTTTACAGTATTCCTGGAGGTGTCACATGGTTCAGGGATCAATCCTGTCCTCTCTTATCGGGTTAACCCCCTACTGGGTTGGTATCACACTCACCCTCAAATTCTGCTCATGCAGAATAAGAAGTAAGCTCTATAAGGCTGATTTTTCACCATTTCAGTCTGTCGGGAATTGTTTGTGAAGTAAGGGTTTCTTTTCAAGCTCAGTCCCAGCTCATGAACATCAGCAAGTGCAGTGGGAATTCAGCAACACCAAGTGAATACAGGCATGTTATGCTGGGCTTCAGTACCTGCAGCCATGTTCCTCAAACACAGCCTTTGGGCTCTTCAGATTGGCCTGTACCAGCCGTTAGGACCTATTTCTGCAGCTCACCTGATAGGGTCAGCAGTTTTCAGTGCTGATGACCCCCACTTCTATCTATTTTCTATGTCAGCAGTCAGATTTAATTAGACAAAAATAGTGAACTCACTTTCCTCCATGTCCTCGGTTTGTTTATTTTTTTTTTTGTCTTTTTTCTTTTTTTTCAGTCAGGAATCATTTCTCCAAATATTACATGTCTAACTGTTATGTGGTTGCTTTAGTCTGGTCAGCTAGATGGAAGGATCTTTAAGGCACGCCCAGGGATTTTTTCATTCCCTGTGTGTTAAGAGGAACTGGTTCCCCTTCAGGGAAAACCCCTTTCTCTGCTCTCTGTCAGTCAGTAGATGTTAACATGGTCTGGACATCTCAAATGGTATTCCTTTCCAATCTAGATTCACATCTAATTACAAGTGCCTACAGGTATGCATGACTCGGGGACTCAGCACAAACAGCTCACACATCGGGTGTTAATACCTTTAAAGACACACCAGAGCACCTAAAATACTCACCTGGCTCTGGCAGATGTGACAGGGATCTTACAGGACACCTTCCTGGAGGGGAACAAAGGGACAAGGACCTCCCTCAATTCTCCCTGCCGGAGTGGGTCATGATTATACAACCCTGGTGAGCAGTGAGACCACGGATATTTTCTACCAACAGGACTTTATTTTACTGACAACCGAGTTACAGCTAATTCAGCTGGCCACCAGGCTGCAGCTGAAGATACAATCACAGAGACGATATCTGCTAGAGCAACCCGTGCAGTCTCATCGCTAGTGAGTTATGTCCTTTAAACGACGCACTCGCAATTCAGCAGGTAATGATTAATATTGCACCGACAGCCACCATTAGTTTACTTATTCATTTATGTAAAATTCATGTAAACATGTCCAAGTAGTATAGCTTTCTGTGCCAGCCATTATTAGAAGGAATTAGTTTCATTTCGTAGAGTAACCAAGCTGGAATAAAGTAAATGATCAGTTCAGGAAAGATTCGAGGTAAACACTGCTGCCATTTAAAATGTGTGACTTGGAGCCTTATAGAGAAGGATGACTCCAAATGTTTTCATATTTACTTTTATTTGAAGGTCATTATCTTCAATAAAGATGGGGATGGCTCTCACAAGATTACTCTGCTATTTCGCTCGAATTGAGCTAGCTATTTCAAAGCATTTTCTTAAAAGCTGTTCACTCTTAGAAATGTTTTGAGTAATTGGGTTTAAATATAGTAGCTATCCTTTTTTAAAAAAAATATTACTGTAATCCCTGCAGCTACTGTACAAATACAAAATAAAAAGTGATTCCTTCTTCAAAACTCCCTAAGCAGGTAATTTCTAATAGGTGAGCAAAAAAGGCAGTCATAAAGGAGCTGATGATATTACAGGCAGTGATTTGCAGCATCCAACTAATCTGAACAGTATCAAGTTTTTATGGACATCACAGAAAAGAAGACAGTCATGAAAAAATATGAAGATGGAAGAAAACCCTGTAAATCATTGGCAGATGATGGTATTTGCCTATTTTAATTTAGCTTCTTTGCTTATTAGCAGATGGGCTGTAGAGTGTTATGTTGTAAACATAATTATATTAAAGGATTGGCTAAACTGTTTCCATAACCTTTTACCATGATGGACCAGCTAAGAATTACTGAATAATGCTCTTCGTTGAGTACCAGACCTACAGCTTGCATGTGTGCTACCCTAATACTTTTTCACTTTTGCTCTTGACTTAGACAGGTGAAGATTGGCTCATTCAATTAAACTCAATGCCATAAACAGGGTGAAAAGATATTTCTGTGCAAGATCACCTCTTAAGCTGGTCTTCATTTACAGTCACTGCAGCACATACCAGACCAATTTTGGTAACATCATCTATGTTACTGGTTGATCACAGTCTGGCCAGCACTAATCACTAAAGTCATTGACTTGTACCAAATCTGCATTCTGGACTTCATATATTTTGAATGTATACATTCTGAATATATATTCATATACACTTCTGAATATTCATATTCAGACTAATATTAAACCAAAGGTTGTTTGAAGGGAATTTACCCCTAGTATCTGGGACAAAACAAAGGCAAAACATAAAGCTGTAAGTTGGCATTATGTTTGAAGTAGATACTTGAAAGCAGATCATTTACTGTTCAGTGACAGAGAATGAGTTAAGATATAAAGAGCTAAATAAAACTATAAAAAAGAGAACCTTCTTAGAACTGGTGCAACAGAAAAGACACAGCATTATTAAAGAGGTATACAGAAATAAAATATATGATCAAAAAAATGTGGTAGGAAAGTTATTTTTGCACCCAAATTATGGGCAGGTATCAATAAAAACAAATTCTGCTTATTGATGCTTGAGTCATCAGTTGCTCAGAACCTGTACAGAATTTAACTGGATGGATGGATTAGAAAATCTACATCTTTTTTCAGGAAGTGTCTGTGAGATTTAGAAACAGCTTGATGTGACAGGGAGAAACCCATCTGGGTGAATATCAAGCCCAAATGATAAGCTTGATTGACAAGGATGACGGTGTTCTTTTGCAGAATGACTGAAAAGGAGAGAAAAATGCAAGTAGAGGGAAGGGGTGGAAATTAGGAATGTTGTTTTAGTAATGTTGAGTTTGACCTTTGCATAAGTCAGTCTAGAGATCTTAGTTGGTCATGGGAAATGGATTATGTGTAGCCCATTTGTAGAAAAGTTTGCTTAGAATCATAGAATGGTTAGAGTTGGAAGGGACCTTAAAGATCATCAAGTTTCAACCCCCCTGTCATGTGCAGGGACACCTCTCCCCAGAGCAGGTTCATTTTGCTTTGCCTTGCATGAATGGAATATTTTCTCCCCCAAATGAACCAAAGTCCCTACATTTCCAAAATTGTCTCTGTTTTTCAAGCTTGCAAAAAAAATGTATCATGACCAAAGGAAGAAACACAACTTTATTGGGAGGTGACAATAATGTTTCTAAGGGAATTCACTTGTCTTTTGGATAGTCACCTACTTTGAAATATTAGCCTCCTTTAGAAATGTAGGCCATGACATTCTTCCCTTGAGTTGTTTTTTGTTAGAACTAGCAATAGATACCGGGAATGCCTCACTTGTCCTTTTTTTCCTGTGGTGGTTTTCCTGTGGCAGTGAAAGACCTCCAAAGCCTTGTGAGAAACAGGAAAGTGATGCATGCATTAAAGGCAGAAAAATCTTTACTTCTGATTTTTTTTCCCTTAGATTTATCCAGTATAGAACTTCTCCAGACTCCACAAACACAACAGCAGAGGGAACAATCCTCAGACAGTGATGATTTTATAGGATTTTTAAGGGTCAATACTGGTCAACAGTTGCAACCCTTCTGTTTGAATGACCCTTTTCAGGGACTGAAAGAAAAGTCCTCTCCCCAACCTGCTCAAAGAGCAGCTGCAAGATGTGGTTTTACTGTTATAAGTTCCAGCATTCACCAAATATGATGAAGATCAGAAAAAAAGAAAAATGTGCTTTTGTCCAAGTCTGTTATATAAAAGGAAAGGATATGAAGCGATCTCAATAGTCAGCAAAGGAAAGTAAACTCTAACTTAGAATATTTTATTCATTTACCTGTATCAGCTGCTGTAAATTCTGACAAAATACAGCACCCATCTTTCCTCTCTATCTAATCACAGAAGAGACAGACTCTATTTTTCATGTAATGCAATAGAACACGTTGCAACTACCAGACAATAAAAGAAGATACCATAATGGCTACGCTTTTAAGAGCACACATTTTTGTTGTTGTCAGACACTAGTCGTATGGGAGCAAATTGAATATAGCTGAGGGTAATACATAATTCTGAAGAATCACCTATCAGGCAGCACAAAGGGACATCGGCTTTGGGAAATATTGAAGAACCAATGCTGTATTAGCCCTACAGCTCCAACCCCCTCCTACTCAATGAAAAGCTTTAGTCAAGATCCTTCTTTAGATTAAGCTCTTGATATTTTCTTCTGAGTTCTCCCATAGGTGGTATTTAGCAGTGAACTATGTTTACCATTTCCAAATGATTTGAAATTGGCATTACTGTTTGAAAAAGTAATCGGTCAGCTAGCATATATGAAATACAGCCAACCCCTCTATGAAAATTATGGGTATAGGGATAAAAACATCGGAAATGTGGCCTATATGGACTATCCTGATACTTTGTTTTGTGCATGGGAATCAGGAATTCATCAGACAATATGTGTTTAATTTTCTATAATGAAAAACTCTGATCACTCAGAATTCTGACTGAAGGTGATGACATCTATAAATGGTCATCATTTATCAATCAGCCACTTAACTGGAGATCAGACTGGATTTTCTGGAAATGTAGAACAAATCTGGAAATTGCTCCTGATGGATGGACGAATTTCTTTCTAAGACAAAACAGAAATAAATTATTTTACAAAATAAATTGTATTCTAATCAACCTCTTCTCGGAATAGTCAGGATTAAAGCAACCACAGCCTTGTTCATAAATATGATCACAGAATCATAGAATGGTTAGAGTTGGAAGGGACCTTAAAGATCATCAAATTCCAACCCCCCTGCCATGGGCAAGGACACCTCTCACTCGAGCAGGTTGCTCAAAGCCCCATCCAGCCTGGCCTTAAACACTTCCAGGGATGGGGCATCCACAACTTCTCTGGGCAACCTGTTCCAGTGCCTCACCACCCTCACAGTAAAGAACTTCTTCCTAATATCTAATCTAAATCTCCCCTCTTCCGATTTAAAACCGTTACCCCTCATCCTATCACTACACTTAAGTGATACACTTAAGGCATCCCAGACGGCACTGGATGCTTATTTTTAGACAACTGAATTAGATTTGTGTTTGATTGGTGTTATGCATTGCTCAACCCATGTCTCATGTCAGACTGTAACCCAAACCAGCTTTGCCCTGTGCTTACTGTCCCTTGCAGAGTTTTTGACCTTGATCAGTTTTAGGGTATTTTTTCTTCTCAGAATATCTGCTTATCTACATCGGGTGGCTCTTTCCACTGGTATACAAAATACCAAACTTGCAGAGCACTCAGAAAAGCAGGTAAGGGAGGATGAATCCTGCACTTAATGGCTCATCCTTTCAGATAGCCATGTCAGCACTTCGTAGAAGTGAGCTTTCAATTTTTGCTTAAAATATGGATCCAGTAACCCTGCCAACTTACATTTATCTCTGTCATTGAGCTCACACAGCAGGTGAGGACACAATTCAACAGCTACTTCTCCTCACTGGAGTTCAAGCTACAGATGCTTTAACTTTAACACAGGATTGCTGTTTTTTCCAGCAAACGACAATAAGGTAATGGTAGCAAAGTCAGAGGAGAGACTGAGTGAAGCAGCCCTACTCCTCAGTGATTTCCACTTTCCTGCCTGGTAGTTAAATATTAGAGTGAGTTGAGAAAGATTTCTTGTTAGCAACATTGCAGAAAGTCCATGTAAGGCTTTATCTAGAATACTGTCCTGGCATCACCGTGGAGAAGAAACTGCACAGGTCTATAAGGAATATCAGAGGAAAAGTTTTCTCTGTTAAGAGAGGACTAGAGAGGATCTTGGATCTATTCTATTCTAATCTATTATCTGTTCAGTATAATAATAATTTAAAAAAATCCAAAACCAAAACAAAAATCATCGAACCAACCTGTGAAAGGAGAGGGATGAGAATCCATCGGAGTAAAAAATAAACCCAAGGAGTGAGAAGAATTAATTAACCTAAAAGCCTAAATTGTCACCAAAAGTGGTTTTAAAGTCAGCTGTGGAAAATACAAGCATCAGAGAGATGAAGAGATGTGACTTCTCCCTTTAGACAGTGCTTCATGGTGGTGACAAGGGCACATTACAGCTCAAGCTGCATTCCTGTAGGGCTGACAGAAATCATTATTTGGTCATATATTCTACAGAGTCGCAGTGACACAGACTGCTTGCGGTCTGTGTATGCCAAGGCTAAACCTGTGCATAAAGTTCCCAAGGTCAGGCAATAGTTAACTGCAACCTCTAACAGCACAGAGGACAACATCCATGGTGCATATTGCACGTTGGATGATCAGGTGTAAATCATGTATCCTTAACGAGGGAGGATAAGAGGAAAGTGTTGGTGAAGGGAAAATAGGGGATGGAGATAAGACATGGGACACAACTCCCTCGTTCATCAGCAGTAAAGTGTATTGCTGCAAGAGCTATGAGTCTTCTCTATATTTAAAGAAGAGAAAGAGGTGTTTAAGTTATGATTTACCTGACCAGTTTTAAACACTACTATTAGGGTAAGAAACTGCAAGCTCGACAACTACACGGTGTCAGTGAAATCTTCCCTGAGAATTTTTGAAGGAAATTCGGTACAACATGTTTCTTTATGGAATAGGCAGGGGGAGGTTGCAAAATTTTGCTTTATTATTAGGCACATGTATATAGATAAGAAAGTTGGACTGAGATTTAGTCAAGATGATATATATCTAATGAAGCTAGCAGTTTTGGAGAACATTTCTGGAAGATATGAGGTAGCTAGTAAATTTTGCTTTCACTGAGAAATAGTTAGGTTTTTTATATAAATATGGGCTCGTTTCAAGGTTGGTGGGTACAAGTAATTATATTTTATGGAGATAACAGATTAAACTTTCAACACCCATACCCAGTCAGCTGCAATGTAAAAGCTAATAATAACTGTCCTTGGGAAGATTCAAAGTAGCATCCAGAAAAATCAGAAAAGGCCAGCACTGACATTCCTGAAATAGCCAAGAAAAAATAATTGCTATGAATAAACAAACAAAAAGAAAGAATATCTTTGTACACCAGAACGTGGCAAAGTATAAATCCAATTGAAAAAAATATTCCCTCCTAGGTCACCTTAGAAAGGAACAGCCCACAGTCATCAGAAAAATAAAAAAATGCAGTAAGGATTAAAAAAGTTTAAAGGAAAACAGAGTGAGCTACAAATAAAAATGTCCAAGTTACAAAAAGAGCAATAATTGCTTTGCATGAACTTCTAGAGTTTAGTATCCAAAAGAGGGAAGTGTAGTGATGGCAGAATCTATAAGAGAACACAGATCACTTGAATATATTTTAGGCTGAAAATCTAAAGTGATAGGGAAGTTTCTGGTACAGCATGTACACAAATAAATGACATCGACAATGCACTGCTGAAGATGGCACCTAGAGACAAAAATCTTGGTAAGAAAGCACTTACTGTTTTGACTGATTACTTATTTCTTTACAAAAAAACCCCACCCTAGATCTTTTCAGAAACTAGTGCTAGCTGGTGTCTGTGACAGTGCACGTGCTTAACACTCACAAATTCATCAATTTTCCTCTTGGGGTAAAAATACAAATTGCAAAACTCTTCAGCAGCCACATATCAAGGAGATTCTCTGATTTGAAGAAAAGCTATCCCCACATCCAATCAGGTTTGCTGGTAACTAAATGCCTCCAGGTCATCATACTTTGGTGACCTTCCTAGTGGTCTGGATATAAAAGTGGGTAAGGAATAGATATTTGCGGACTAAATAAATGTGTCTGTGTCTTGTAAAGACAAAGTTACAGTGGATTTTAGGTCTCCTCTGCCAGAATCAGTTTGAACACCAATCTTGGAAAGCAATAATAGAATGTAAGCCTACATATGTATGCAATTTCTTCTAAAAACTTTTGCCTTACCTTCCCAAAAGCAGTAAATAGAAAGACAGAGACATTTCTCCACACATCCCGGCTCCTGCTGGGAGCTCTGCTGTACATTGCATGTCTCCCTACTGAACCCAGAAACACCAGACAAGGTTTGCTGCGAAAGGCAACAAGTCTTCCAGAAACGGGGATGAGATTCTCCCCACCTGCCTTCAGAACTTTACTGTGCAGATATCTGCATCTGCACTGCCTGCACTCTCTTATCAGTGGAGAGAAACAAACACTTTTAAGAAATTAGTCATCTAATGTCTGTCTCAGAATAAAATGCATTTCAGTTTACAAGCATCGAATTCTTTCTCCATTATCATAAAGGGAATCTAGGCACTTGTGTCACATACAGTAATCATCGTTACTGCCAACTATTAACACCCCACCAGGGGCCCAACTGCAAAATTTTATGTATTACCTTGCCTGGGTGCAGGAAGCCTCATGTTCTTTCCCCTCGTGCTCAAAGGCAAATCAGAAAATACCATTTCCTTAGTAGCCTGAGATCCGTGGAAGGCAGCGAAGGACTTTGCTGTCAGCTGCTGTGTTGTATCTGGGACAGAATATCACAGAAAGGAGAGGATACTCATGAGCTAAAGGTGTCTGCAAATGTAAGAAGCATTCCTGTTAGTAGTCAGTATCACCTCAGGATGTGAAATTAGCACATCACTCCATGCTGACATGCTGTTTGCTCATTGTATTAGTACTCAGACATGTTTCAGGGCTCTGACATGGTGGTCTACCAGTAATTAAGATTAAGGCACATTCTTTGTTGACAATTCACTGATGAATTAACTTGTCTCTGCATTCAGCTCTGGATTCAGAGTTTGCTTCATTCCTTGGTTTGAACAGAAGCCTTGTTATGATTTATTGCAATCCTTATTATGCTTAATAGAGCTCTACACTGTTCATCTCCCGGGCAATGAATGCAGGATGCTTATTCAGCCCAAGGAGGACCACGTGGTCTCAATTTCAGATCAGCCAGCCCAGTTACAGACTGCTGCACTAGGTATTTTTGAAACCCGGTTTCCCACTGAAGGAGATCAACTCACAAGTTCTGTGCTCTTGAAATGCTCTTAAGTATACGTTACAGGACAACTTCTGATGGTTTTCTCATGCATCTACTATGTACTAAGCCTATCACTTAAGTGTTATTCATTTAGTTTACTTCAATATATCAGCAGAATGACATCAGAAACAGGTATATGAAAACTGCTTGATAAAATGTCAATGAGAAGCTGCTACTTAGTAGGAAATGAAGAATATGGGAAAACTTGGGAAATAAGAACATTAAAAAATAAGTAATGGGTTAGGGTTTTTCCCATGCTGATCAGAAAGCCAGCTTGCTTGAGATACACTTGTTTCCCATTTTTAGAATACCAGTATCTGCAGTTATTCACTTTATGCAGGTTAAAATAATTTATTGCAAAGAACATCTGATATCTGTACAGAAAGCCAGGCGATTTTATATACAACAGTATATAAACTGGGTGATACAACAGTAAGAGAAGGTTTCTGTGCTGTTCCAGGCACTTAAGTTGTGACCAGGCTGAGGTCCCTACTTCCAGTTCCCCTGAAACCTCTGCAAAGTAGTCTCTGAACTCAGGTAAATTAACTAAGATTTCTTCCCAGTACATTGACCACCTGCTTGTGTAAAACCGAATTTTTAATGTAAACTACAAACTAATTATCCTTGTAATTACTGATTTTATAAATGCCATATGACTGTTCTTCACGCCTACTAATATTGCAATATACCAAATTTAAACACAGGTAATGCACATTTGTCTTTCTAACTAGAATTTTGTCAATGTAAGCCTAATTTCTTGACTACTTTAATTTCTAGCTCTTGTCTGCAAGTCACTATATACAGCCTAAAAAGCAGCACGGGGCTTCTTGAAGCTACAGTAAATATACATAATGAATATTTGCTTATTTGATAGCTGGCTGCCATAAAACTGCCCCTTGAGTGGCAGTTGATACCAATAATTGTTAATTCCTGAGGTATACCTTTCAGATGGATCTGTATGAACAGTAAATGAGGTGCGTAGCACCACTCACCTCCTCAGCCTCAAGAGCTCTTTCCTACCCTCAGTGGAAAAATGGTTCTTAATTGACTTGAGCAAGATGTGGACTGAAAATACTGAGCTTTTTTTTCTTTATAAAACCTGCTTCACTTTGCACTGGCACGGATTTAGGACTGCTCTAATGATCAGTTATTCTTTTCCAGCTAGCATAGGTAGAGGACAGCTTGAGAGTCAGTGACCTCTTAAACCATTCCTAGATCCATAAAGGAATACCCGATTTCACATTGAAATCTGCCTTTCAGAGTGGGTACCAGTGTAATGGTGTGAACTCGGGACCCTGCAGTAGGGTAGGAGGTTGGCATTGGTGCCGTGGTGGCATGGGCTCTGCACACCCAATGCCATTAGTGTTTCTTTCAACAGTTATTCACTGAGTCTGCCAAGAGGAAGAAAACCTAATTACAGTGTAGTCCTTCGAATGGGGTTGTGATTCACTTTTCTTGATGTAATTCCTTTTTATCTGCGCTGCTGGCATCTTCAGAATGCAATATCTAAGTTTAAAAGGGCTAGTTTAAGGAGTATTGTGCTACTGCTTATTTTACTCCTTCATCACATAAGCTTTTCATGCTCTTTTTACAGTTTTGGTAAATACTGCTACTATCCTAGTATCATACACAAAAACGAATGCCAAAGTGTAGTGAAAAGGAGTTCTATTTTAAGAATTCTGTGCAAGCAGAAGAGACCTACAAAAGTTGCAGACTTTTGAACCACAGGATCAGAATATCCATGTCTTCTGAGAGACTGGATCAGCTACTCTGAGCAGCACTGAGACCTCAAGAAGTGGGAGGAACAGAGGGAAAGCAATAAAGGCCAGCATAGACTAATGGAAGAAGAGAAAAACCTTGCTTTCAGACTCTCAAAGATATTTGGATTCCTGCAATCCTTTAAAACTAATGATCCCTCTTGGATTTCACTGGGCATTTGGTACTTATCGATGCTAAATGCTTTAGACAGGTATTACGGGTTTAGCATTGACAGGTGCCTATGCTAAATGCTTTAGAAACTTATCGTGGATGCGCAGGTCTGACTGTCCACAGTAAATGGTTGGAAGCACAACAACAGCCACCTCGTTAGAGACAGAGTAGCAATATTCAAGGTCAAACTATGAAACTTATAACCAGGATTGGCAATGGGAACATTCTCCTGGGGATCCTCCTTAGAAGTAGCTGGCAGACACAGCTGCAGTTGTTGAAAACCATGTTTCTGGCTGTTTCACCCAAGAACATTTGCAGGGGGTGGGGGGCCAGAGGGGTGGGTGCTGGAAATTTGCAAGAGTAGTTCTCTTGGTATGTTCTAAGCTTTCGGTGTATGAGGATATGTTCAGCCCTGAAGAACAACACCTTGTTTCATTGAAACGCAGCCCAGGCCTTTCACCAAGAATGCTCATTCAGGTCTTCATGATGTTCACGTAACTGCCTCTTTGGCTCTTTAAAAAGTCCCCAGATCAGCAAAAGCTCTTGAATGAATTTATGGTGAAGGAGAAACTCAGAAACCTATTCCTTCCAAACATCCAATTTTGAGTGTTAGCTTGGTTTGGCCATGCCGTCCAAAGTATAATAGATAATGCATTTTAATGGGACAAATCCTCACCCGAAGAGTTCAATGATAGAAATAAATATTTTTCTGGCTCTACTGTGTTTGACATAGGCTCAATTCTTATCTCATTTACAGAAGTCTGACCACGACTGGCTGTATTGAAATCGACTGAATTTTCCTAGTGTGAAAATAGGACCAGGCCCCTAGCTACAATTATGAATAAAAATCATTGCTTAGAATAAGGTTTGGGGTTGAAGGAATCCCATCGAAAGACTGATACACAATGACCCTTTTCTGTGAGTGGAAAAAAAGGGCACATTTTTTTAATACAGGAAAGGAAAAGATGTTTTGTAAACTTCTTTGCTTGGTCTGTGGCTGTAACCAGCCTTAGGTTTCATAACACAGCTGGGAGATGGGAATCAGATGTCTCTGCAGACCCTCTTATTTTGTTTAATTACTTTCATGCCACACCGAGATATTATGACCAAAATATTGCATTGAATTAAAATGTTTTTAATAGTATATCTGTGGGTGCAGAAGGATATAACCATCCGTATCCATGAACAGTGCTAATTGTTTTTCTTCTTATCTTTTCCTTTTATTAATTTTTTTCATTGTTTTCCTTTTATCTCAGATTAGGTGCCTTGGAGGCATGGGTTCATTGGGCCTCGGAAAGTGGAGAAAACAAAAAGCTTTTGCACTTTGTACTGTGTTCAAGTTATGATGATTAGCTCGCAGCTCTTTGCCCTGTATGCTCCCTCTTCTGAACCCAGCTCCATTGAAATGCTGCCTTGCTGTCTTTTCCTCCTCCTCCTCCCCCTTCTCTTCCTCCTTCTGACTTTCTTCTTTACCCACTGCCACTGAAGCCATCATCTTCCATCTCACCAACCAGTCATACAATCTAGTCGTTAGTAGGGACTCTACCATCCTTCTAGTTCATACCATCTATGTTTTGACATTTCTTACCCTAATAGATTTATTTTCCAGATATATTGAGAAATTTATACTGAACTTTTTTCACCAACAAAAGACTGGATTGCTGATTAAAGCTATTTTTTTTCCTATAAAAGGTTTCTTTTAAAGAAAAATTTCAAAGTGGTGTTGAAAAATCGAATGCCCTGAAACTCAGCAATTTTATTTTTATGGGTATCCCATGTGAATAATGGGTCAGTAGCCTCCTGCCCTTGTTTCATGGGCTTAGCAATGTGACTGGCTTACAATTCCTGTGAGGTATAGCTCCTGCAAGTGGGAACATCATGGTAGCTCACAGGGATGAAATCTAACCAAAAACTCGACCTACAAAGGAAAGAATTTCAGTCACTCAAGCTATTAGTCATGAGAGGAAGCAGAACAGCATTTCTCAAGGAGGAGGTTGAAAGCAAACATCTAGTGGAGTTAGAATCGTTGTTAAAACTTAATTTTTGAATGGGAAATTTACAATAATGTAGTGTTCTTCTGTGAAAATCATTCTAAGAACAAAACCCAAAACCTTTCTAATCTTTTCATTTCAGCATGGGCTAGACCCAAATTTTTGTAGAGTGTTGCAGCTTCCTATTAGACTGGTCCCACATCTCATGGCCTCTTTGGAGCATGATTGCTGTGATTTCTCTGTCCATTTTTCTGAGCAGCTCTTTCACCAAGAACTCATGCAGCTTCCTCTTACTGTATCAAACCAGTGATCAACTTGTTATCCATCTTCCACATCCGAGCCTTTTCCAGTTGTTTACTGTTTTAATCTGCCAGAATGACTTGCACATGGCCTTCTTTCCTAGCTAGCTGCCAAATTTAGCTGCTAATTTCCCCACTCTTTTGACATGTCTTTGTACCTTCCTCTATTCAGAGTAGTCACATACATCAAACAATCTCCATAATTCATGATATTTCATTTCTTTTTATTGTCAAAATGGTCTCAGTAGCAGAATTGACTCTTCTGATAAATAGACAGTCTTCATTTTTTTCTCTTCTCTTTGGTTGTGAAAAAGATGCATTTTATCTCTGTTCTTTTTTGTAAGATCACAATTGCTGTAATTCATTAATAATTCAAGCAAAGTCCCTTTGCTTGTTCCTCATGCTTTTTGTTTCTTGCTAATGCTACAGGATACTACTGTTATTCTTTCACCACTGACATAAAGTAAGCACAGTCCATGCTGGTGCTGAGCGAGTTAACTTTAAACAGGTCAGTTTAGGTGCTGTATGGAATCTACCTACAGCAGCGTGGTGTACTTATCTAGCTATCCATCAAGCCTCTCAAATTTTTCAGCTTGCTGAGTGCTTTGTGAGATTGCATTACATAGTCATTGACTTCCATGAGTGTTTTGGAGCACATCGTGAGCTGAGATCAGTTCTGGTCCTAATTAATTTGTGCCTAAGTTTTCAAAGCCATGTGAGCACTCACTGAAATGAGTGGGTTCATGCAAATGTGGACAAAGACAGAAGTACCTAAACTTATTTGCAAACTCATTCAAGTGTTGTTGTTGTTTGGTTGTTTTTTTCTTTTTTTCCCAAGTATTCAGTCAATTTCAGATTAAAATTGCAGAGAGGTGGCAGGAATCAGGTCACCAGAGCTGTCAAAAATGATGTGCTAAGTGAAAGTTTAAAATCTAAACATTACAGCTTCTTCAGTCCTCATAAATTTGTGCAGTTATGCCCAAAACATCAAAGATATCCACCAGTGAAGAGCCATTGTCCATAGCAATTCATATTAACAGATTATTCAATCTGTATTTACTAATAAAGGTGAACATACATTTTTATGTTTTCACTGACACTAGATGTCAAGTGAAGGAATCGTGACTGACGTTGCATCAAACCACTCAGCCCACTCCCAACCTTCTAATTCTGTCATTCCTCAAAAGATGTCTACAAAGTAAAATCAATACCTCCACCTTAGTAACATTTGACAGATGATTCTGCCTTAAAGGATACATGCCTCTTCCATGTCGTTCACTGCATTATGCAAGAAAGAGAAAAAGAAAGAGCCTTATGCAAGCAAGAAAAAACACTACGGCCTTGTAAGGCATCATAATCTTGTATCACTGCATCTTTATCTTATTTTGATCAAATGCCAAATTTCCATGTTATATCATAGCCATTTGGGCTTTTTCTGCTGAAGTATTTGACAATGCCTTCAAGCATTTTGAGATGATATACACATGTTTATACTCCAAAATAAAATTAGCCAAGTAACTTTTTTTAGCACTGAGGTCAGAGTGAATCGCCTCATATTCACACATTTGCTTCTGTGCATCCATAGCCTCCTTCCCCAGTCCAGACTGCTCTCTGGGAACAGCCCCTGGCTGAGGCTACTCCCTGCTCAAGGCCAGTATAATATCTGGGAGAGTCTGGGCTGGCATAAGCCAGTATTGTCCTGTGGATAGCCCTAGCAGCGTGAGTATTCATGGGCAATGCTTGATCTCATGTCCTGGTCCCATTTAATTTGACAATATAGGCAAAGTCTGCCAGAACTTCTAGTTAAACCATAAGAAAACTTAACAAAATATATAAAGATGTAAATATAGCATTAAAAATCCCTTTAAAAATGAAATAGATGTATTTATTGTGGGCAAAGTGTCCATGATTATTTATAACACAGGCACTAGTTCCTAGCAGTTGTACTCACTCCAAGTGAGATTCATCTGCCTAAAAGTGGTTGTCTACTGTAAGTGCCTACATTTGACCAGACCGCCCTTGTCTCTCAGAGAAGAGAAATGTAAGCTTTTTGGATGGGGTCACTTCATCCTAAAATGGAAATTCAAAAGAGGTCAGAGACATTGCGCCTGAAATTGCCCTGTTTAAAATGCAGATGCATAGACACCGAAAGGGTATTACATGTCTAAAATGAATAACACCAAGGGCAAGGGCAAAATTAACTGTGTCCTAAAATATGTGTTCTCTTAACTGTTGAAACGGCAATTTCCTCAAACAAATCCAGCCATTATGTGTTTAGGAAAGCATCTGCAAGGTGTTTAATGGCTGAGCCAATGCCTCATTGGCTCTTGGTTAATAGTCTTCTCCTCAGTGATTTGGAAGGTGTCTATAAGCAGACTTTTATTGCATAAATCCCTCTGGTTTTGTATGAATATTAGCTGCATGGTTTGCCAATGAAAAGCATCGTGTGTTACAAGAGCTAACCATTATCATTTGTCTTCTCTGACTTCCTGAGCCTAGGAAAATGGTGGTGATCCCGGTGATTTAGCTAGTGTTTCAAGAAGCTGCAAGATGCTATCTGTGAGGAACTGGGCTGACAGGAGGGAAGGGGTGAGACACAAGTAGATATCCAATTGCTCGTCACCATCTTAGCCTTTTAAAAAATAAAATACAGATCAAACCAAAGATTTTAGGTTGATGCACATATAATTCAATAGCATCTATGTGGATGGATACAGCTATTAAGTTCAAAATTCTTACCCCCAAAACACCTCTCTTCAGTAAGGGAGACACTTGAATTTGGAAGGAATCAGCCTGGTTGCCATGCAGGTTCTTTACATATCAACAATTACGTGTTTTTGAAAAGATGGATCGAGTTTCTGCCCTTAAATATCTGGTCTATCTAAGCTCAGTGACCACCAGGAATGTGACATAACTAGTTCTTGCTCAATGGAAGACCAAAATGAGCCAGAATGCCTCCTCTATTGTACCTGGAAATTAAATAACGACGTAATCCAGAAGTGGAAAGCTCAGGTCCAAGCTAACACTTTCTTCATTGTTCCCATCAAACATGTTGCAGAAAGTTCATGACATCAGAAAATAGGGTGGAGGAACCCTGAATCTATGAGATAACACCTCCTACCAGATGGGAAAGGGGGAATCCTTCAAGTACTTTGCAGGATTCAAATAAAAAGTCATTAAATTAAAAAATATAAAAATACCTAATCAATGAATGAAATAAAAATCAGAAATAATTCTGGGAACCTGACTCTAGGGCAGTTTTTTACTCTGTATGGCTAGAATATTGCCCCACACTTATGAGTCACCTATATATGATGATTAGAATAAAACCAGGCTTTACCACATATTTGTAGGGAAAACTTGAAATTTTCTTAAAGTTAAGATTCAATCTTTCAAATTACAGATACAATTTCCACTCCCAGCAGACAGCTGCAGGTGTGGGATCCCATGGATGCATTGTCTTGCCTCAAGCTTCTAAAACCTGGAATAATCTGGGAGTTCAAACCCATCTCTCTGCATGATACGGTGTAATGATTAGCTCTAGGCAGCTCCCCACTCATACACAAGGTTATTCTGGATCCTGTTTCCTGGGGAACTGATATAAGACTTTGAGAAAAACATGTCTAAATTCATACCTCTCTTCTTCCTTCATTCTCTGTGAAATTTTTTGCTGTTCTTCAGAAAAGCACTTCTACTTATTTCTACATATAGCATTGGAAAAGTATTTCTAGTTCTTTTGGCAATGACTGTAACCGGATATCTGTATTAATTGCAGAGCTGAGTAAATAGCAAAAAATTAGCCTCTTTTTCTTTTTATCTAAAACTGAAGTGTCCATCAGAGGGAGGCAGCTTCCACAAAGCTAACCCTGATTTAAATTTGCATCCTATTTTGAAATGAGCTGGATAGCTTAATTGCATTTGGTCAGTCAGTGGAATTTCCATTCTCTAATGAAGTATTTGTAACCCTTATAATATAGACTCCTTTGGAAAACAAAAGAAAAAACAACAAAACAAACCAAAAGTACCAAAACAAAACAAATCTCTCATGTTTTCTTCTTTGGTTGAGGACACGGAACAACAATAATCTAGAAAGGTGAAAAAGACAAAGAGACAAACAGGATTAATGAATTTTAGAAAATATAAGCCTATTTGGTTTGCTTTGCTTTGGCTTTGATTTTAGAATCGTGCTTAGGCTAAATTGAGCTAACATATAATTTGTCAGCTGGACAAAAAACCACTGTAATTGTTCCTTTGCTCCTGTCACCCTAACAAAAGAAAAATTAAAAGTAAACTTGCCAAAACCTAGCTGGGTCTCTGGCTTGTTTGAGTTCCTTTGCTCAGGGCTCTGGAGGGGTAAACCAGAGCCCTGACCTGTCGCCATGCAGAGATGTTCCATTAGATGGTGAGACCTTTCCATCATCTGCCCACGGTGGAAGCACCACCTGGGAAAAAGGCACTGCAGTTTGAGGCTGAGATATCACATGAGGCAAGAAGGTGCTGCTCTGTGGGTCTTGAGTTATTTTACACTTAAGTGGTTCTTAAACTATTCTTCAAGAGTTTCCAGGAGAGGGAATAAGAGAGAAAAAGGAGACCTTGTCCTGACTTCAGCCTGGTTATTGATATGGAGCAGGCAGGTTTGGCTGACTTTTATCAAGCCACGTGAGATGTTCACTTGGTAAGCCAAGCAAGTGACACATTTGAGGCAGCACAGATGAAGTGCAACTGCAATCTCCACTGGTGTTTTACAGTTTATAAAATAACTTTCTGTCTGTGGAAGTTGGAGGTGGAGAATGACAAACTCATAGGAGTCCAGGAGAACTCTCACTGCTGGCTGATATGTTTTAATGGCTGAGTACACAGAGGGCCGCCAAGGATCACCAATAACAATATCTTTAAATGTGGAAGCATCACGCTGTGCACAGAGGTCATGGGTAGCTATGAGCCATCATGAGTTGCTCATTGTAATTGTTGAAGTCAGACATTGCAGTCATATCTGCATTAACAAATTAAACAGAGATGAGGCCCAAGCACCTCCTCAGTCATCAGTGCTGCTATGTGCCCCAGGATCCACCATTGTCAACGGGTCTCAGGTGAGTTCTGCTTAGCTGGAGAGGTGCACACAGATCCCCCATGGAGGTAAACACTCCAAAGACAGGAATGATAAAAGGGATTTCCAAGTAAATCACCCCCAAAAGAAGTCAGAATCGCCGGGTTTCAGAGAAGAAATTCAAACTGAAATAAAAAAGGATAGTGCATATTTCCTGGAAGAGGAAATTCCTTGATTTACTCAGATTTATTCTGAGACTGAACCATTCTCTGGCTAGGGAGTAGCTGCATAGGCTTTGGCACTGTTTCTTCAAGAAGACAAAGATGTTCTGTTACTGCTCTTCTGCTGCTCTTTACATGTAGCAAGAAAGTAAGGAACAGAATAACCCTATATTTCTATCTTACTGTCCTTTGTTCATTTTCCTACTCACTCCTCCTCCTTCTTTTAGGCATCATCTGCATAGCAGCAATCAGCTAGCATATATGTTCTGAAAAGTAGCAACAAGGTCAGTCCTATCCCAGGCTGAAAGTTCCAAGCAGGGAGAGGTCTTGCAAGGAGAACTGCAGCTGCCACCAGACTTGACCTCCGTTCATAAAGTCTCTTAGCCCACGGCATGGGATGCCCTGAAATTGTTATGGGTTAAACTATTTACATTTGCTTTTTTGGCTTCATAGCTGATGTTTTTTTGTTATTTTGAAGGTGCAAGACAAAAATTAATAATGCTCCTCGGAGCTGCTAAGATTAGCTACATTGTTTAGATAAATAAATCAGATAATAAAATGACATAAAAGGGAGAGCATGTTTTATGAACAGGCCCTCTGTTGCACAAAATTCATCAGAGTCTCATAGTAAATCCCTTCATCCAACATTTCTCTTTAAGAATTCCTGTTAGCTTCTGTCATCTTTCATCAAATTCCATTCAGATTCAAATTCCCTGTACTGGATTTTAACTTGGAGGGCAAGGCTTTCTTAAAGGAGCAAAACAGTTTGAAAGAAATCCTGAGGATTAAGGTCCTGATTATAATTTTCTTGCAAATTCTGACAAGAAATGTTCAGGTCTGAACTGTATTTATTGAAAATAGAAGTCCCAAACTTGATTTGTCTTACAGATTTTATTCAACAGCATATTGAATAATAGTGTCCAGACCCTAAAAGTTGTTAGTTTTTTTACACCTTTTTTTTCTCTTTTTGCACACATAAAGGATTATCAGATGCAGAGACTCAGATAGTACAGCTCTTTTACTGATTTTATTTTTTTTAATGTACCTGCAAGATACATCTCGTTAAATTTATGCACTGCAGGATTCAAGATTTTTAAGCCTTATTAACCATATTTCTACTCATATCCTTCTAAGTGCTTTACTCTGGGGTTACCATTTGACAAGGGACGTGAGACAGAAGATGTAGAAGCAAAGACTAAGGGAATTTTTCCAATGACCTTGAACTAATGCCACATGTAGTATGCGTGTGTGCCACTATCAGTCATGTGAGTGAGCCTATAGGTAGTTTGAATTAGTCTAAACGTTTAAAGTAGGCTGAACTATGTAGAAGGCTCTGAGAATTTAAATAAAACCAGTTCCAAGATTTTAAGTCATTTGAGCATTATCTTTGCCTGGCTGAGCTTTACCCTAATGGAAGTCGATTTTTTCCTTTAAAGGATGCCAAAGACTTAGCTGAGAACAATATATTTGGGACATAAGGTGGTTAGACAGGGGTGGGGATAGATGGTTTATAAACATCACACACTTTTGGGTCCATGAATTTAGGTGACTTTGAGGCATCAGATTTAACTGTATTGTTGAAGTAAGTCAAATTTGCAAATTCAGGAGTCAAATTATGCTCCAATTTGGGAATTATTTTCCTGTGCTGAGGATCCCAGAGCTGGACACAGATTCACCTTGTTCCTTGTGGTCCTGCCAATCATGTTAGAACACCTCTGTGTGGTGATTATTTTTTTAAAAGGCATTGTTGGTACAAACACCTAATTATTAAAAAAATATAAGCCTAACGATTCAGGTAATAAATCTATCTTTGCATTTCATGATGAAATTCAACAAACATCAACACTGCACATATTAAAAACATATTTAAAAACGCAAACATTAAATGAGCATAAATTTGTTCTTATTCTTGAGAGATAACTGCACCAGGACAGAGAATGAAGAGGAATTGGACTGAAAGCTGGTGGCCCTTGCAGATGAATAAGTTGGTAGAAGCAATTTGGGTTTATACCAATTCATGGCATTGTGCAGTTAAGGAAACAAAGAACAAGTAAAAAAAAAGGATTAATTTAATTGCTTGAAGTGGGAATCAGCCTTTCCTGAGAATACAGAAAGAAAATGGAGAATAAGCTCTCATTTACCAAGTATGAGCAATGTAGCCCTGACAAAAAAAAATCATCAATTTTTTTTCATTTTCCTGGCCTTTTTTTTTTTTTTCCTCTCAAATTATCTAACTTTTTATCATTTAACTTCTATTTCCACTCTGTCTTTCTGTCTTTTCTGGTTTGAGAGCATCTCAATGTCTGATATTCCATTAAAGAATCACATTAAACCATAACTTCTTGATTTTATGCATGATAATGACTATAGACCGTACCACTAATTGTCCTTGTCATAGAAACACAGAATGGTTCAAGTTGAAAGGCACCTTAAAGATCATCTAATTTGAACTCCCCTGCCATGGGCAGAGACACCTCTCACTAGAGCAGGTTGCTCAAAGCGCCATCCAACCTGGCCTTGAAAACCCCCAGGGATGGGGCATCCACAACTTCTCTGAGCAACCTATTCCAGTGCCTCACCACCCTCACAAGAAGAATTTCTTCTGGGTAACTGGTCTAAATCTCTGCTCCTTCAGTCTAAAACCATTACTTTGACCTATCAGTACACTCCCTGATAAAGAGTCCCTCCCCATCTTTTCTGAGACCCCCTTTAAGTACTGGAAGAACACAATAAGGTCTCCCCAGAACCTTCTTTTCTCCAGACTGAAAAACCCCAGCTTTCACACTTTCTTCATAGAGGAGGAGCTTCATCCCTCCATTCATCTTCATGACCCTCCTCTGAACCTGCTCCAACAGGTCCATGTCTTTCCTGTGCTGAGGAATCCAAAGCTGGATGCAGGACTCCGGGTGGGGTCTCGCTAATGTGGAGTAGAGGGGCAGAATCCCCTCCTTTCACCTGCTGGCCAAGTTACTTTTCATGCAGCCCAGGATATGATTGGCTTTTTTTGTCCACTTAGGCTCTTTCCTAAGGGTGGCCCATATCTGGGATCTGACAGGATGATCAGGCTGTACTTCATGTTTTATGTGTTAGAAAAAACAATGAAAAAAAGAGTTCGCTATATTTTACTGAGCTTTGGATAAGTTTTATCTCTGGTTACCCAGCTTTTTAACGAGCACTTGACTTCTCCGTGAGAACAAAAGCACCATTTGGGACCCACACTGTATTCTAAAAAACTAATGCAATCTATGTGTTATTTCATCTGCAAACAATTCAACCATCTCTAGAAGTTAATGTTTAAATTGGAGAAATTAAAGTGCTGTTGCAGAAAATGGAGCCATATAAATGTTGTATGATCACTGACAAAAGGGGCAAAAGTAAGAATGGCCTTTCTGTGAGACAAAAAAGTACCATTCAAGAGCATCAGACCAGTGAATGAGACTTTCAGCACCCAGCAGCAATGGCAAAACTCTGCACACAGAATCGTTCACGTTTTTCTATACTCGCCTGTCAGTCAGTGCCTCTGCAATCACAGAATCACAAAAACATCTAAGTTGGAAGGGACCTGTAAGATCACCAAGTCCAACCATTAACCTAACACTACCACAACCCCCATTAGACCTTGTCCCTCAGCACCACGTCTACCCGTCTTTTAACTACCTCCAGGGATGACAATTCAATCACTTCCCTGGGCAACCTGTTCCAACGCTCCATGATCCTTTCAGTGAAGAAATTTTTCTAACTATTGAATCTAAACTTTCCCTGGCACGACTTGAAGCCATTTCCTCTTATCCTGCTGCTTTTAATTGGGAAAAGAGATGACTCTCAACTCACTACAGCATCCCTTGTAGAGAAGGGAGTTGTAGAGAATGATAGGGTCTCCTCCCAGCCTCCTTTTCTCCAGGCTGAACGACTGCAGCTCCCTCAGCTGCTCCTCATAAGGGCTCAACCAGGGTTTCAGAGCTGTCATGGGAAGAGGAGAGGGAAGGGCTGCTCAGAAGAAGTGGTTATTTAGCAGTTTAATGTTATATTTAGTCACACTCACTGAAGTGTCTCTGGGAAGGTTTGTGGGCTACGCACATACGTGCCTACAACCACAAAGGGGTGAAATGGCAATGCCCACGTTGTGGTTTTGGCTGCTGTGTCAATGGTATTTGGTATTTCTTATTGCCTTCTGAAAGGCTGTGAGCCAGCAGCAAGGAAGAAGATTTCCCCTTGGCATTTTTACTCACTGCTGAACATCGAATAAATGGCAAAACCAGAGGGAAAAGGAAAATTAAATTGCCCTTTTTTTTTTTAGTGCCTGAACATGCTCAGGGGAAAGTGCTGAGTAGATGGGGAGAGCGGGAGGAAGACCTGCAGCATGGCAGGCACTGCAGTGCCTGAACTGCTCTTGCTCCAGCCCTGTGACTGCGGGGTGAGCAATTTAAAGAGGCAAATCCATCTCTAACCTCTGAGTGACTCTGGGCCTTCTCCCAGTGACTGAGTCATAATAAAATGGGTTTTGCTTCCGCTAGTTTGCAGCTTGCTCTCACTCTTCCAGAAAGCTGAATGCATTAAGAATAACTTATTCTGTGAGGGAACATGAGAGATTCTTTTTAACCCAACAAGCTCAGTCCACCGAGCAGGCACTTGGATGGTAATGAACTTTGGGTAAACTAATGTGCGATCTTCACCTACTGGTCCAACTTTTCTCACCCCACATTTTTCAGCAGCTTAGAGTTACCTGTTGTTTGGCCTGGCACTTAACTACTCTTTATTTATGCTTCGTTGAATTTTCATGGTATTTACATATCCTGATATTGGAGTGGCCACCATGTTTTTCAAAGTAAATGTCCTCCTGTTCCCAAGTATCACAGCTCTCTTCCCACTGGCTCTTCGTTAGGGAAGGGATTTGCTTTTGCAAAATTGCATTTAACACACAGCTTGGCTTACCTATCCCTATTCCATTTTGTCAGCTGTTGGAGCCAGGATGGAGAGGTGGTTTTTGCTGCCAGGTGGCAGGATCTGGGGGCTCAGGGAAGTCTGTTTAGTGATAGGAGTCAGGGTTGGAAGCTTTTTTTGCTGCAATTAGCAGTAATTCTCTGAAGGGTGACTGACAGGAATGTCCTGCTGGGCAAGGAGAAGGCAGCCAGCTTTTCCCTGTGCCAGGTACCATAAAGTCTTTGCTGGACCTGGTGGGAAGATCTTGAAAGAAATGTGTTGGTGGAATGTTATATTTCTACTCGAACTGGGAGGATTTGGAAGCAGATGGAATTGCAGGGGATTTTCCTGGCAGAAGTGATTAGCTCTTTGGCAAATCTACTGTCACAAGCTGGTTGCAGGTTGGGGCTCTGCAACTGGGGCAGAAAGTTAGGGTGTTTCTGCTGCTGTCAGTGGTGTGGGTCCCCTGAGCAGCCTAGCTGCAAGGAGAAACAGAAGGACATCTGAGACATCTTGTCAGGGAGGCGACGTAGGGGAAAGGATAAGGGTTTACATGCCAGGGCTGTCCTGGACATCCTGTTCCAGTGTGATTAAGCGTGGCTTCATGGTAGCTGGACTCAGGATCTATTTCTAAGTTGAAACACTTTCTTTAATCACTGCAGCATCCTACCACTCTGTCTTTGCTGATGCCTGTTCATAAAATATTTACCATGTTGTTTCTGCATCAACAAGGTCTAAACCACACTAAAACAGGAAACAAAGACTTGCCTTTAATAGGATAAATGATGCTTTTCTACCATTTATTAACCACCATTGTCCCTGTTGCATGAAAAAATCTGTTATATTTTGTAAGACAAACAGGTATGGAAGACAATGGGCACCCATGGAATAAAAGACATTATTTGTCACAATTTAAGATTTACAATTGGAGGTGTGTGCAATGATGACCCAAGGGAGTTTCCTAAATACTATAAGATCTTGTGATAGATTGAACTAATAATAGATATTTATCTCCATTGGAGATGCAGGCTAATGACCATGACAAAATTCTATTATGATATTAGATTATTGTTTTCCAATTACATAAGGTTTAGTTTTCCGAGGAAATGAATGTAGCAAGATAATTTCAATATCAAAGTTATGCAAGCAAAGGAACACAATGCTATTCCAACTGTCAGCAATTATTTCTATTACAGAGCATTGCCAACTCACAGAATTTATTCTGTTGTCCTTCTTACAGTCTCAGCTCCTGGAACATGGGAAGCTTCAGCTTCTCTTTTTTAATGCATGAGAAAGTCTGTTTCTAGCTTTTACTGATGCATGGAAAAGTTTGGAAATGTGACTGCCTAAGAAAATAGGACAAATGAAAACCACCTCTTTTTTTTTATTTTTTTGTTTTCATTTTTAAACATAGTAATTTTCAGTTAATCTTCCAGTTCTGGTCATAGCTCAAAATCAGCATTATTGCTTATGTTGGTCCTGGGAGATCTTGACCATAACCTACGTCTCAGTATGGCAGACAATATAGAAATGTAAAAGTCCCAGTTTAAAAGAGGCTAGAGAACCAAATTAATATCTTGCCTGAATTTTCATAGAAGTGAAACCTAACTCCTTGATCCTTGCCTTGATCCACAAAGCACCTAAATGTAAACACACTGACAAATTAGATCCAAATACTCAGATATATTAAAGAATAAGGGGTACTTCTGCTGCATGTCATTCTTACATGACCTCATTTTTTCTTAAAGGAATGAAAATAAACACATTATAATTGTAATTATTTAGTTGTATACAGTGATCTTGGTACATTTTGCAAGAAAAAGATTATTATATGCCAAGTTACTCCACCCTCTTCAATGTGAAATACAGACTGGCATCTTTGCAAGCTCTGAATTTCCTCATTTTAAGGAAGACTAGTTTCTTTTAACATATTTTTTGCCGTGTGACTAATATATTGGGCAGAGATGAACCGCCACCTGTTTTTTAGTAGAAAGCTATATTTCTCCCCTTGGGTCTATCTAGTGAATGATATGTAGAGACCCAAGAAAAAAATTCTAATTGGGATTTTAATTGAGAGATTTGCCAGGAATTAAAGTGGGTTTTAAATTATGTAGCAGAGGACAGAATGATCAAATTCCACCACTGACTAGTACTGTAGCTGTGCTTGCCATTTACAGTGTGCAGCCAGGCTTGGAGAGGAAAACCTGGAAAATAACAAACCAGAAATAGGGGTTATCTATTATCTGTGTTTCACTGATTGCTCAGAGACAGCAAGCCTATGTTTAAGTTGAACGTGTGAGAAAGAAAACTTTCCGAAGTACATTTTTCTCACCGTCAGTGTAAGGGATCGGCAGAGTGGATGGGTGACAGTTCTGATGTGACAGTTACAGTCATTACAGTTACCCTGAAAGCAGGCTGAATTGAATGCATGTTGGTTTTGGCTTTAGGTGCAGTAAACAGAGATGACACTTCTCCATTTAAGTGTTAAACAAAGCCTGCAGCAAGTTTTATGGCACCTGGAGTGAAGGTTTCTGGAGGCAGTTTGCTCCACAAAGAGATTCTGTGCAGCGTGTAAGGGTGGCTTGCCCCAGTGTCAGACATGAAACAAGTAATCTGGAGAGGCACTTAGGAAAAGTGTTTGTTGGGAGAAACAAACAAACAAAAAGCATAATCTGCTTTATCGTCTGACTAAGAATATAAAAAATTTCACATGGGTCAGGAGAAGTCTTTTGTACATCCTTTCCACTTAAAAGCCAGACGTGTTTGCATTTCAGTTTAGCAGAGTCTGAACTCCCATGAACCACCAACTTTATTCTTTTTTTCATGACTTTTAGTTAGCTCTTAACAGCAAGTTTTCATTTTCCCTTATTTCCTACCACAGCATCAAAACATCACTTCAAACTTCTGAGCAGCTTTGCACAGATGATCTGGCAGCAAGGTCTTCTTGTAAAGAGGGTGGATCGGAAGAGTGAAGCACATTTCTGATCCCAAACACTTTGTGAGTGTACACAAGAATCCCACGACTCAACCTCTGGGTCAAACATTTGCTGTTATAATGTTCTGAGCTTAATTCATTTATAGTCAATAGTACAGCTACTAAAATTGGCAGAAATATATTGAATTTAATGGGGTTTAGGTACAGGTCATGCCAAAGGAAGTTTTTTTCTGAGAGCCATGCACTTCTTTGGACTCTGTACTCTGCTGTAAGCACACGCATATATCTCCATTAACTAGTTTTGGGTTTTTAACAGCAACCAAAGAATCCCCTTAGATTGACTGGGTCTCCTTTTTTAAAACAAGTTGAGATCTACAGAAAGTCAATATAATCTGAGTCTCTTAGACAAAGTGCAGCAAAAGAAACTGTTGTGATTTCATTTCCTAATATTTTTTCTTCATATTGCATTAAATGACCCATGACTTTGATTAAATTGAAAATTTAATGTATTGGCATTTTCAATGCCTTAAGATTTATATTTGTCATGGTTTCTATTTATGTTCCAGTTTTACTTTATTATATTTCTTTGAAAAACTCATTTCAAAGGACTCTACCAGCTGCCATACAATGAAATCCGAATCTCAGAGAAGCTAGGGTTTCTTTAATCCCTCAAGACAGGTGGGACCCCTTATGGTACCTATTTACTCCAAAGGGGTTAAGGAGGTTTTGGCCCATCTTATTCTTTGGGCTAGGTGAGAGGTATCAATTTAAATTGTAGAAAAAGTTGTTCGTATGGGGGAACCACCATTAAGGCTGCTAAAAAAGGACTTGCTTTTCCAGTGTTTAAAATGATTGCCAGAATTGTTGGTTTCCCCATATCTGCACAAGCCTACCCTTCAAGCTGACTTTTTTTAAAGAAGGTTCAAAAGAAATAATTCAAATGGTTTCAAAGGAAAGACAGAATAATACAAGATTTTGCCTATCCAAAAATGAATCCAAACCAAATAATACAACGGTTGCACTGAGAATTCTTGCAGGATTCAGAATCTGGGTTGGTTATGATTTTGGGGGTATCCTATGTAACACTGTGAACATACATACTTTTTACCCTTCCCATGACAAACTAAGCAAAATTAGCCATAGTTTAAACTTCCAAAGTTCTCATTTAGATGAGCTTCTTTATTAGGATTGAGTTTAATGCCAAATTTGTTAATTGCAAAAGGTTGTTGAACCTACTGTAGGGTTTGTCCCTATATCTGCTGGTTGAACCTACTCTGTACAGAGTATCTCACAGCAAAGAATGACTTTCACCTGCCGTCATTTCTCCTTCAGGGGCTTTCCACGTGACAAGCTCCAGGAGTGAGAAAATGAAACTGCCTCTCCTGTGCTTTTAGTGCTTCCTGCAGCTGGCAGCCTGACAGCAAGGGAAAGTGGAGAAGACAGCCTAGATCCAACACTGAATGGAGGGGATGGCAACTGGGAGTGAAATACAAAATGAATGCATAGTAAGGAGTGGGACAGAAGGGCAGGTGAAAGCCTGGAAGAAGGAAGGATGGACAGAAACAGAAAAAGGCCTGGGGAATAAGCTAGAAGTTAGAAAGTAGTCCAAAAGATGGTGGAGGAAAGAAAGGAAGGGTAAGAGGAGGCTGAAGAGAAAACATTTCTCACCAGGGAAACACCTTGTCCTCCATAATTCAGAACTGGTGCCAAATTTTGGCCTCCTTTTGCTTTCCAGAAGACCACCGTGATAACTTCAGTGAGGGCTTCTTTATGTACACGGGTGTGTATGTTTTTCCTCTGTACTATGCATTATGTGTATGTGGGCACACCTATTTCCCCTAGAAATTAGACTGGGTAACTGAGATCCATATGTTCCTTAGCCCTTGAGCACTTGACATTATAACCTGAAAGGTAAAACTATTATTTTTTTTTTTCAGTATTAAAGGAGGAAGACCTTGGCCTCCTCCTGGGAAACGCAACAAGGTGTGTCTTTAATGCAAACACAAATCGGACACTAAACAGGTAGACAACAAAATAAAAATAGCTCTGCTGCACCATGTAAGGAAACAAATAGAGTTTGAACCTTAATTAACTCCTTCTCTAAGTACCAGACAGCAATCAGCACAAATTATGGAGTTGGAGCTTTTTGCTCTTGAAAACATGGAATCTTTGCGTCCCTGCCTCTTCCCATCCCCACAGCTGCAAGGATCCAGCTGAGATCAAGAATGCTTTTGAAGGTTGGGGTTTTTTTAGTTTTTTTTTTTTTTTTTTTTTATAGCACTTGTAAAAATCAAGTCCACAATCAACTAGACAAAGCAAAGCCATCGTGAAAGGAAGTAAACATCCGGCCTCGGTGCGCGCCTACGGTGCTGGCTGAAACCTACCCTCTCCAGCACAGCTGAGAGCCTGCTCAGCAGTCTGTGCGGAAGGAGCTGGCAGCCTTCAACTAGGCTCTAATGAGCCTCATCAAACAAACAAACAACGAAATAAAAAAAAGGAGAAAAAAAGAGGCTTCGCAAATTAGCACCGAAGACAAGTGTTAGATGATTCTTCTGGTTTTGTACAGTGCATTCAATCTCCATCGCTTCTGGGGGTGGGAAGGACTCTGTCCTAACATTACCCCTCTAATTGTGGAGCATCTATTTTAGAAAGGATGTTGTCCCTTCTTCTGGAGCCAGTAGTGCAAAACAGATGCTTCTGGGGGATGAGTCCTCTGACTTTTTGGGGTGCGAGAAATCACATCTGGAAGTGCCCCCCACCCTTGATAATGAAGACCTCTGCAAATTCTTTGTACTATTATTGTCTTCTAACTGATGGGTTCTGAGAAGGCCACCAGTTAACAGAGGTGTTGCGAGGATGAGGAGCACAGCCCACCAAGCTAGACTTCATGGCCACCATCCCATGTACCTTCTGTTTCATTGACTTGATTGATGAGCAGCATTGTTCTGCTTATCGGCATAAGGTGGGCCCCTTTCTCTTAGTACAGCAGCTCACATCAGAAAAAAAAAAAAGTTATCTCACCAGCTTGCAACACAACAAGGGGTATCTGTTTCTTACTTAGCACAGGACAATATTTCTCAGTAAAATTTGCATGTGATCTGAAAATACGGAAGGAATGGTATATTCTTTACTATGACAAAGTCTCTGCAAATGTGGTAGAAACAGCAAAAGCTGCTGACTGAATTCCCCTTTTTTCCCCTCCGGAGCTCTGATTTGTAATAAGAGCAGAGACTAGAGAATGACTCTTACATAAAACCAAACTGCAGAATTCTGCCTAATTATTTGCCCTTGAAAGGTGACTTTCAAATCTATCTCCTGATGCTTTTTTTTTTCTTTTTTTTTTTCTCACTGTGATGCTTTGCACAACTGTCCTCATGACAAATATCATTTGAATTGGGGACAGCCCTGCCTGGAGTGCATGCATCAAGAGCTTTTTCCAACAAGCTGCAGCTCCTGTCTTAAGGAGAATAGGAGTACTATGACAACTACAGGGCTTTCAATGGCAAATGTAGCTTCAGAGTGGCATACTCAAGCTTCTCCTCACTGAGGAATAAACTGTCACATTTTCCTTCATTCTAATTAAGAAAATAGCCCAAATACTGCAGTGATGACATAGAAAGAGAAGGCTTGGGTTTAATACTGACTTCTCTGTCAGGAAGGAGGAATGCTGTGGAGGCGCCTGTGCTAGCATTTTGGTTCTCCTATGCTGGAAAGGGCTATGAAAGCACCCAAAAGAGATTTTTTTTCTCTGTCTGAAACTGAATGAGAAAATGCAATAGCAAGATACAGCTAACATGCTCCAACCATGTGCAGGACTGGGCTGGACATAGACCAAAGCAAAACACTCGGAAATATAAATGGGAGGAGAGAAGAAGTTGAAGTGGGGTACGCAGAGCTGCTCAGGGGAATCGGCTGCTTACAGTGATGGGGCTGCAGCACACTGGACATTCAGAATGAACGAATCAGACACCACAGAAATCATGTGAACTCTCAACTGATTTTAACTTTTACAAATCCAAACCCGGACAGGTGAGGCTGCAAATAACCAGGACGGTCCCCGTTTCTCCCCAGCCTATTTCCATCCTGATCACAGACTAAACTCAGAAGCACTTTCCCAGATATTCACCATGAGTTAGTTTCACCTACCAAAACCACAGCCAGAATAACAACTACAGGGGTTATGGCTAAAACCTAACTTGTTTTGGTGAGTCCTTATTCAGCCAAAATTAGAATTCTCTGTTCTAAAATGGATATCCCTTTTCTAAAAGAAACCTGAGGAAGGACTGACAGTGGCTGAAGGCAGCGACCAGTGAATCATAGTGAACTGCTGATGAAAAACGTGACTCAGTATTGTTTGGCGTGGCATGACGAGTGATGTCAGCTGAGTGCAGTAAAATGGAAATGATTGATCTTATCCTGCTTCACTTGCTGAAGTGGAGGCTTGGAATCAAGTTGTGCAAAACAGAACTTTGGCTTTCTTTTGCTTGTTTTAATTCATTAAATAGCAGCTTTAGGGTGTTTTCATTTTTCTAAAGATTGCCTTCTGAAAATGTTGAAACAAAATATTGCAATTTTTGGAAAAAGTTTCCTCTTTAGAACAATTTTAAGTTGGATTAAATATGATTTCATGAGCTGTTTTGGTCCATCTCACTTCACGTGTTTTGACAATGAAAAAAAAAGAAAAAAAAAGCTTTTAGTAACAAACTGTGTCCTCCAGCTCTGTCACTGATTAACATGTAAATTTGGAAGAATGATTAATGAGAAATAATTTGTTTGGTGGAGTGCAGCCACTCTGCTGGACACTGAGGGCAGCAGTCAGAGCTGGGTTCAGTTTGTAAGGGCTGATAATAAACACCAGCCTGAGCCTGCACCTAAAAACATGGAAAAATTCAAGTCTCTGTACATTCAGTGAGCAATATTTCCTTTCCTCCTCCCAACTCTCAAATTACTTAAGAGAACAGTAGCATCCTGAGGGAATAGAGAAAAGGAAGACAAGGAAATAAAAACGACAGCATAAAATAACCACCCACTCTTTCATTTTCACACAACAGTAGCATAACACATCTCTCCCATCTTCTTTCTTGATGGAGAAACTGCAGAAGCAGCTAGAAGTTTCCCACCCCAGATGCCCCCCAGGCTCTGCTGATACTCAAATGCTCTCTGGTTGCTGCTCCATCTCACACTGGGGTTCACAGCATCCTTGGTGCTGCACCTGACTGCATTGGATGATAGTGCAGTTCTTCGTTCCTCTTCACCAGCTTCCTTCCTTAGCCTCCTCATTTTCCTAACTCATCTTTTTCTCTGTTTTTCCTGGGTAGCTTCTGTTCTGTGACCAGACTGCACACCACACTGAAACACAACTTTGTTACCCAGAAGAAACTTCTCAGATATTTTAACGTATTTTATCTAAAACTTCCATATTACAAGGCCTCAAGTAATTGCACTACTTCATGCGGACAATTCACAGCAGCACATTCAGCTAGAGCTGGGGACCCCAGACTATCCCACTTTACTACACCATATTTTTTACTCCACTCTACTACATGAATTTTTAATTTAACAAAAATGCCACAATTTTTTATAAAGTAGGAAAATTAAAATTGCGCCCTGTCCATTGGTTCCTTCCATGCAATCCCCTTCTCTATGCCAAGGCCAATACAGTTTTCTTCTTCCTGGGTCTTTCATCCCTCTTTGGGAAACAGTTCCTTCATTAGTCCATCCCAGTAGGATTAGAAGTATTTACCCTCACGTAGGTTTTCAGTTTCATCATGAGCACATTACATCTTCCCTAAGACTCAGCCAATATTGCAAGTACTCACACAATTTTTGTTTATCTCCAGACTTCTTCACTTGTCACCAAAACTGGGTAAGTGCAAGATGCTATGTGAGATATGAGCATTTATTTTTAGGAATCTCTCATACTATGTTGTTTTGTCATTTACACCACTTTAATTCCAGAGCACACCAGTGCCAGAGCAGAAACTAGCTTTTTTTGTAGCTGAATAAGACACTGGCCTCACTGGTTAATGACAGTGGCTCATGATCTATTAATTCACCAAGCATTTTTTCTTCCTTCTCTCTTTATCATTTATTTATTCTATGAAAAAAATATTTAGCCCATGAAAACAGTGTCTCTGCAGGAACACACCAGCATGGGAAGCTGTTTCTTCCAACCTCAGCCATGCTGTGATTCTGTGAATTTCACACAATATGTATACAATTTAAAAAAAAAAAAAAAAAAAGTGCTTAAATTTGCTTTTTTCCTTTTTTTTTTTAGGTGCTGGAATCTTCCCCTCTGGATTGAGTCTTCAACAGCAATAGGCAGAAATCTCTATTCTAACTGAGGATACATCTAGAGCACAGTATTATTTAGGAATACTCCAGCTAACATGGATACCATTGTGTTCCAGCTGTTCAAGTGCAGAGCTCAGGGTTGGGTTCTCTAGAAACGGACAGTAATGCTAATTTATCTACTAAAACTAGAAAAGACAATGCAGAACCACTTGTTACATCTCCATGCCATCTTCTGTGTGACTGAAATACGGGAAGTGCTGAGGCAATGGAGAAGCCTTATCCTGCAGCTATAAACCACAGTTATGGATCGACATGGCACCTTGGCTAACACCTGAGTGTATGGGTTACAAGGTACCAAGAACCGGATTCTTCTCTAGGTGACCCTACATGTTTGCATAATACACTTCTCCTTGTAAGAGGAACTCTGTTGTCTGTCTTAGGATTTAGTAATTCAGTAATTTTGAAAAGGTCAGCTCTGGAATTTAGCCTATTAATCAAAATGTAGGCAATTCATTGCAGGCTAAGTGGTAATTTCAATTTAGCATCAACCTGAGGGCACATGCCTCATCCTTTTAGCCACCTAAATTTATCATTAATAGAAACATTGAAGTAAACGATGTCATTGCTGGCAGTGTACCGATCTACCATCAGGATCAGATGATGTGTATAATTCCCGAGCTGCACAGTGGAAGGGCAATCAGTTTAACATGGACTTGTAAATAAATGCAATGAGTTAGCTTTTCAGACATTTGTATAATGGAGAATGTTGGCTTTGCCTTAGGCAGCAAGGGAGGGACAGAAAAAAAGTGGCTCCAATTAAATATTTTGATATTTCTCTTAAGAATTCTAATGATATTACTTATAGGTTAATGTTATACACAAACTTTTTTGTGTGTTTTTAAATATTTTCAGAATGCCATTTTCTGCCTAAGTTCAGAGATAGAAGGGTTGATTTTCAAAAACCTGGGTAAACAGTCTATATTTACAAAATCCATGAAAGAATGGAAATGGCTTCCTTCTGCAGGTGGAAAATCAAGATATGAAGGGCTAGGTTTGCTCTGCTCAACCACAGAGCAGTGGAGGTCCCTCTGTAGGCAACAGAGAGGTAGAGACATCCTGAAATCAAATCAGATCTTAGCTGGGTTGAAGCACCTTCTGAATCCTCTCTATCTCTCACTGTTGACTGCAGGGAAGACACAGAAGAGCTAATCTGCCAGCAAAGGCAATTCAGGTATATGCTAAATAGAGATGAGGGTAAATCCCCACCTAAATGATTGGCTTCAGTTGTCACACCTTGGGATAGCTAAGTATTTAAACCAGGTCTTCCAGAATGCCAATTAACATGTCAACTATAAAAGAGGTTTGCTGACCCTACAATACAACAAGACTTCTTCACAACAAACACAAAGATGTCACTTCTCATGCCTGTCAGTCATCTACAGAATCATAGAATTGTCTGGGTTGGAAGGGACCTTTCAGACCATCGGGTCCAACCATCAACCTAACACTGACAAAAGTTGTGACAGTATATTCACCATTTTCCCCTCAAATATATAATACAACAACCAACAGCAATCTTTAGCAATAAGACATAGTTATTCACTGTGATCAAAAATATTATTTGGCTCCTGAAATCCACTTTGTAGCAAATAATCAAGAATTGGATCTTTGTATCATACAAAGTGGTAGTGAGGTATTTCATGAAAAAAATTATATGCCTTGACTGAATATGTTTTAGCATTTTTTAGCATCTTGAAAAAGAAAGAAAAATATTTTAAGTGTCAGTTATGCTGGCAAAAAGAAAGTTTCCTGAATAAATATTTTTTTTTCTGTGAGAAATGCGAAGATGCAGCTATAATGACATGCCATTTTAAATGTATTGTTTGGAGTTCCCCTAGGTCCCCCTAAAGGCATTCTGCCTAGACTGACATCCTGTCCCTGGAAAATTTTAAGGGAAATGAAGCTTCACAATTCTCAACAGGAGAATGTTTCAGTTGAACAACTACAAGTAAATTCACAGTCTAAGAGCTTCAGTGGAAATATTGCTGATAATTAGACAGCAAGTCCTGTCCCTTCAAATTGGTTTTGTAGCAGTTTGTCAGCACAAAAAACATATTATCCAAAATTGCTAAGACTGTGTAAAAAGGTATATGTCTACATTTATATTTTTCATTTAAAAAGAATAATATTAGTTCTAGATTTAAATCTAGACTGGCGACTCCTTTTATGATGGAGACTTTCTTATAATATTTAGAATTAATATTTAGTCCATCCTATTATTTGTAAATATGGAAATGAAGGACAAATTAATCTCTGGTGTCCATATTTACTGTTCTACTTTTAATCCAAATTGTGCTGAGCCATAGTTGACCACTGGCCTTTATCATCACCTAATGAACATGAAGCCACTACTGGCACTGTCAAATGTGGTTAAAGGACAGGGATAACACACAAAACTGAGCAGGCACTGGGACTGGAGGGAAAATAGGAATGATATAGGTGAAAATAGGTAACAGCAGAGAATGATGGGTCATATACTCGGGTTAAGAGTAGCTACTTTCATTGTGTTAAGAAGTTTCTACCCAAATGAGTCAACATACATTATAGCAATAGGCTTCATATTGTTCTGAAAAGATTTGCACCAGAACTGAGACTATGGAGAAAGTTGTTTGTTTTTTTTTTCGCAAACACAAGATTTAGCAGAAACCAGAAAATGAGAAAACTCAGTTGTTATGACACTAGCCCTATACACTTGAACACATGGGCTAAATGATACGCTAGAGTATTTCCCTACCAGAATAACCTACTGTATTTATCTGCTGGAAGATACATGACAAGTATCAGTGAGAGCTGGCAGTTTTCTGATACTTACTATTTTTTCCTCGCCTTTACTATCCTTTACTACAGGGCATAGTCAGCCTTCTGGATAAACCTTCCTCCATCATAGAAGTTGTGTCCACACAAAAATTTCAGAAATAGTATTTTGTTTCAAGCATGATGCAATGATTTTTATTTTTTTTTTAAACGGCAGCGTGCATGGATGTGCATTCAATGCAGGGTTATGGAAAACTTAATTTCCTAAACAATACTTAGTAAAATCTCCCATTAAATTGTTTGCAGCCAGGATATTACTCATCTGAGCCCATTGCCCATTTTCCAGGAAGACTTTGATTAAGAAAGATTTATTACTGGATCCTGATAAAGCCTGCAAGAGTAGGGACTGAATGTTAATGACTGCCAGTCAGTTTGAATTAACCTGTCTTGGAGGGACTTGAGGCAGTTAGGATCTCAATTTAACTTAGACTTGATGGCAGTGGATTTGATTTTAAAATCATCATCTAATGCGATGCACTTGAATACTGCAGGAATGGTTCTCTCAAAAAATTTCATTTGATCTCAACAATATTAGTACATTAAGAAACAATATGTAAGAAACAGCACTGAAACTGCAGACCTAAGGAAGGGTTTAAAGACATTTGAGCTGCCCTAGGGTAATTCTGGTGTCCCACAGAAAGGTGCTTCTCTCCCATGGGTGCTATAGTTGTATGTAAAGAGTTAAAGACCCCATTGGTGTTGTCTACCTACATCAAAATAAATGGATCAAGCCCCATTTATTTACCATAGTCATGTGGGCAAACGCCATACATTTATTCCCTTGTAATATAAACATTAATTGGACCATTGAAGTAAATTGAAGCAGAGCTGTTAGCCTTTGATCTCCCAAAGCATCTCCTCCTTGTTTGTCTCTGCCTTTTCTGTTTTCAGTTTCGTCCACAGATACGTAACATTCTGTCTCTCATCAGGAGACTGATATAAAAACACAATAAAGTATGTTAAATGCTCTGCCAGAATGGATCATTCAAGTGAATGATAATTATCAATTCTTTCATGTAATGACAGTGAATTAGCAACTATTCAGTGTATAAGATTTCCTAGGAAGTATTGCTAGGCAAAGCTCAGCCTGTCTCTGCATTGTCATAGCACAAGGATACATAACCCTGCCATCCCTCTTCTTCCACTGCATCACAAAATCCTCCAGAAATTTCCTGTAGTCTTAGCCAACTCTAAAACTACCACTAAGTTACTCAGTATACCCCATGATGACACATGGGGCACACCTTGCCTCATTCTAGTGAACAGATCAAATGCAGAAAGTGTAGTGAAGCCGAAGTAAAGTAGGGCATTGGCTAATACACAGCTGAATTTGATGAAGTTTTTCTATTCCAACCCCTTGATCTACTTTTATGAGTTCTAATCACAGCAGCAGGATTGCTGTAAAAAAGAGACCTGTAATTTCAACATTTTCTGTTCTGGTGCTTTAGTGAAGGCCAGCTTCAGGACAACACTGTTAGGCTTTATGGGAAACTGGAGCTGTCAGGATATCAATCATCGAATATCACAGATTCCAAGGGTCTCAGTCTATATGAAAATGGTCAAATACTGTCTATAACATGAAATTCACTTTTCCTACCATCAAAATCTGCCTGATATATTAGTTGGCATAGTTTTTGAAGATGAAGGAATATCTCTGTAACCACAGTGGTAGCTTTTCTTCACAGAATCACAGAAAGATATGGGGATGGAAGGGACATCAGGAGCTCATCTAGTCCAACGCCCCTGCCAAAGCAGGTCCACCCAGAGCAGGCTGCACAGGAACAAGTCCAGGTGGGCTTTGAATGTCTCCAGAGATGGAGACTCCACCACTTCTCTGGGAAGCCTGTTCCAGGGTTCTGTCACCCTGAAAGTGAAGAAATTCCTTCTCATGTTTAGATGGAACTTCTTATGTTCAAGTTTGTGCCCGTTTCCTCTTGTTCTGTCACTGGGCACCACTGAAAAAAGGCTAGCTCCTTCCTCTTGACACCCATCCTTTAAGTATTTATAGGTGTTGATCAGATTCCCCCTTAGCTTTCTCTTCTCTGGACTAAAAAGACCTAAGTCCCTCAACCTTTCCGTGTAAGAGAGATGCTCCAGGCCTCTGATCATCTTTGTGGTCCTCTGCTGTACCCTCTCCAGCATTTTCCTATCCTTCCTGAACTGGGGGGCTCAGAACTTGAACAAGACACATAGTTTTTAATGGGAAAGGGATTTTAAAAACACACTTCAATATCACAAAGGAAGTGATCCAACTTGGCATACCATCTGCTAAGTGCCTTGTTACCAAATATCATCTGGGGAAAAAATTTGCAATGGCTTTATGTATAAATAGAAGATGTCAGTTTGGAAGTTTGTCAAACCAGCAGCTTTTAAAGGAACTATTTGTAAAAGAAAGATGTCGGCTTTCAGCTTTATTTTTGTTCTTCTGTTGAAAATGTATCGTAGATTGACGTTAGTGATTTTTTTATTCCTTATAATTAGAGAGAAATGAGATTCTTTTTATGATAGTGTGTTTTTTCCTCCTTAGTAGAAGTTTTGTTGTAATTGACCTATTTTTTCCTATAATTTTCACAGCTGAAAAGAGATAATCCTATATAAAATAGGTTTTAATTGACTTATTTTGATACGGTTTACACAGATGAACAGAGATAAGTCCTATGTAAAATAAAACCCTACTATTAGTATTCTCCCTCTTTCTAGTGTTCATTTACTCATATAAATCCCACTGGCAATAAGGCAATTACACCACAGATGGTAGAGTTCAAACAGATTAGATTCTACTGTCTCTTCACAAATAGCTTCCCTGCACAGACTTCTCCAAAGCATGTATGCTCCGAGCCCTTGTCTTGCCACTCAATTGCTTGCATAACATCACCAAAATGTCCTCTTTTATCTGCATTTCATCTTATCACCAGTGTCTCTTTCCTGGCTCCTTCCTTTTCCTTAGCTGACCCCCCACAGCCATACACCTTTCCCCAGTTAGAGCACTAAAAATGCAAGCAAAGGACAAACACCATGTACTCATCCACTCACAAGAGTGCTTTTCTCAAATTTTGTATCTCTCCCAACTCTCCTCCACATGTGTATATGCATGCGCCTTTTATATCCCTCAGAAAGCAAGTTGTGTCTCCTTGCATTTTTATGTAATGCATTTTACAAGGAGACTTCAACCCTGGTTACACCGAGGGTTCTACTGCTCTGGATTACAAATAATTAATAACTTCATTAATATGGCAAAATCTCTTCCCCTGCAGGTTTTGCATAGGTAGATAGATTTATCCTTATCTCAGCTACTCATATCAGCTTGGCTGCTGCTGTAAATAAAAGGAGTCCTGTCTTGGCGTGAAGGAATGCACAGGCAGCCTCTCTAAATATGGAATAGATGATGAAAAAGCCTGAGGAGCTGGATGGACACCACACCATCAAATCAAATTTTGAAGCACACAAAGCCAGAAAGGTCCTGACATGATGTTCCTCTGGTGAAATTGCCTCATTGCATTGACGCAATGAAAGTAGCTGAATCGCTACTGCTAATTGTCTATGCCTCTGGTTTAGGTAACCTGAAGTTCTGGATCACCTCCATCCAATTTCAGCCACAGCAGATGCCTAGTCCTCTGTGGGATGGGAGTGGTCCAAGGTGAATGTGTCTTTGGACAGCCTGCCTGTAGCGTGTATTATTTAAATTCATAGGACGGGCATCCTCAGACTAAAAGGGGCACCTCTAGCTATATTTATGAAACTCAAAGAAGACAGAATGACACCAGACCTGAGTATTTCAGCTGAATCAGAAAAGAGATACATAGAGGGCAGAAAAAAAAAAAATATTCAAGAGCTCTGACTTCAGATCAGGCATTGCAGAGTGAAAGCTTGAAAGTTTGAAACCAATATGTGATTGTAGTCTTAATCAAATCTTAAATAGTCATCATATCTAGACATATAATTTTGAACTTAGTGGTGGTAGGAACTCTTCCCTGCAACTGCCAGATTTTCCATCTAACAGCAACATCAAATATTCATCACATTAAGACCCAAGAGAATTTTTAATTGACTATGCTTTATAATATTTTTTTCTACTTTTCAGGTGATTGGACTGGTCCATCCCACATTTTGGATACAAACTCTTTTCTCATTAATTACATTTTGCATTGAAGTCTTCCCTCTTTAAATGGAGAGAATTTTTCTTATTGACAGAAACAGCTTTCAGGGCCCACTTGTAGAAACTTCTTGCTACTAAAAGTATCAAATTATGTATTTTAAACAAAGAAAAAAATCTTACTATCTAGCAGCTTCTATAATCAAGTGTACTTTCATTTATGCAGAAATCTTGGCACAGAAATCCAGAGAGGACAAATATCTGCCTCCAAGGTTTGGATATGGAAACTAAGTTCTGTCCACAGCCTGACTGTGAGGTTTTTAACTTTTAAAAAAAGGGCTGTAGTTTCTACTGTCTCCCATCTCAAAGGTATTTGCAGTGCGCTGGCAGCAAGATATCAAAGCAATCCTGAAAGACAAGTCTCAGAAAAAGCTAATTTGGGATTCAATTATAGGACGCCGAAGTAACGAACACAGAGAAGAACTAATAAAACTTGCCTGCTCTGGGAGCTGAAGAATTTTAGTTAAGGTAAACTAAAGTTAAAAAAAAAAGTTTAAAAAACCCCAAACAGTTAAGATTTTACAGTAAAATTTGTGTTGTGAAAGGGATGGAAATAAATAAAAAATGAAAACAGGCAGAAGCAGGAAAAAACTCTGAAGTGGATAATTTATTTACAAAATCAGATTCTAAAATGAAGTTACTGAAAAGACTAAGTACCACATTTCTGCTGTGGCCTGGACACTGTTTTGCTACTGGTTTTGTTCTACTTGAAGTTAATTTGTCTCCTTTTTTTAAAAAAAGTTGTTTATTTATTTATTTCTCTGTTTAAATTTTACTTCTTGACTACTAGTTAGATTCACCTGCAACTGCTTCTAGGTTTTTGTGTGTGTGTGTTGTTTTTTTTTTACATACTTAACTTTGGAGCAACAAAGCCTCATAACAGTCCGCAGTGAATATACTCTTTTGACATGTACAGCCAAGAGTATTAAAGGTGGGAAGAAGACAGCCCCAAATATCTAATCTAAAATACTCTGTAAGAGCTTTTATCTGACTTAACTGAGCCATTAAATTTGAAGGTGGAGAGAAAAAGCAAGCTTTACTGGGAAAAGCATGGCAGATAAGGAGAGGAACAGCTGAAGTCCAGGTGAAATGCAGTGCCCAGGAGGTTCTTGGGCAGGAATCCAGTTCCTGGGCAAACCATAGACTAACCCATTTGTCAAATACATTTCTGAGTGCACAATGGAGGAGAAGGTGACTGGGAATCATCAGCACAGATTCGCCAAAGGTAAATCATACCTGAAAACCTGAGTGTCCTCTGTGATAAAATGACCAGTTTTGTGAACAAAGAAGCAGTACTGAATGTTATTTGCCTTTATTTTGCAAGGTTTTCAATGCTGCATCCCACAGCGTTCTTGTATTGAGACATTATGGTCTGGGTGGATGGACAACCAGGTAAAATATGTTGGGCTCAGAGTGCAGCGGTTGATGGGTTGTGGTCCAATTCTATGCCAGTGAGAAGTGGAGCATCACAGGGCTCTGGCTGGGGACCTGGGCATTGAACACTTTTATCAGTGACGTGGAGGAGGTCCCAGCTGTGCTGCTGAGAGATCTTACATTACAAAGGAGGAACTGATGTAAAAGGGGGTATCTTGAGGAGCCCTAGCTTACAGAAGACTTCTCTGATCTTGTCAGAGAGCAGAAATTCAGTTGATAGTTCTAGAGTCTCCCTTTTTTGAAAACTAATGACAGCAGGAAACATTGGAGGCAAAGCAATGAACTGTAATGCATGACACCGCATTATTTCTGTGAAATACTGGATCGTATGTTCCAAAAGAGAGAAGGGCAGCTAAAAGAGACCGAATCTCAGAGGCAGGAAGGGCTGATGGATGTCTGGCAATTGACTGGAGCACACAAGGAAGCAGCATCCATTTAAAACAAAAGATTTTATGCAGTCAGACCCCATTCAGAAGTGAATTGAACAGTATCCAAGACTGCTAAGTAAATATTTCAGCAGCATCCATACCAGTGTCAAGGTTCTGGGTCTGAATAAGAACATCACATTTGGTAGGAGCTGATGAAAGTTCGTTTTCCTTCATGTTGCAGCAGATCAGTGGCACATACAAATCAATGTTCCAGCCAGACAAAATGTGTCCAACAGCAAGAAACCAGTGAAAGAACTTCCTCAATCTGCATGACTGGAAAATATGGACCATATCCTGTGAACTGCCTATCAACTGGGATGTATATACCTAGGAAGAAATTGTGAATGAAATTCAGGAGAAAATCACTTAAAAGAGGATTTCTGGTAGGCAAAATGGATTGATACCACAATTCTGAAAAATTCTGGCCAATACTGGTTTTAGAGCACAGCAAAAGGAACAGTTGGATTTATTACTGCAAGTGAATCAGATGGAAACAGAAGCAGAAATAGAAGCACTGGTATTGCAAGCTCTCTATCTGTCTATTTGACACATTCACATATAAAGGAAAGGGGTAATACTCAATTTGTGTTGTTTCCCAAATGCAGAAAAATAAAAAAAAAAAATAAAAAAAAAATCTTTGTGTAAAAAGAATAGCTTTCAGGGCAAACAAGTACTCAAATATATTAGAAAGAAAAGAAACACTAACTAAAGTAGGGAAGCAGTGAAGTACTCAATGATGCATAGAAAGCCAGATGTGTTAAAAAAAAAAATAAATTATTCTGTTCTGTATTTTGAAAGAAGCAGTGTGATCTACTTATCACTTTAGTATGATAAAATATTTTACAGTCCATAAGTAACTCAGCAGGAAATTACACCATAACCATATAAATAAAATTTTATAGCAAACCCAAACAGATTGCACCAGAAGTAAAAAAAAGTTGGTTTAGGGCATTTTGGACAACTGCTGTTTATTTTCAGTCTACCTGGTACTGGCACAGTCTGGAAGGATGGAGAAACATTTACATCCTGATATTCAGAAAGTGAGCAGGGATAACCCGAGTAACAAAAACCTTCTATAACCCCCAATAAATTAATGGAAAACCTGACTGAGCATTCATTTATCTTAGAGAGAAATAAGCAACAGGGATATAAGTACTGCCTCTCAACAGTGTCTCTTGAAAAATAAATCATGCCACATAAGCCTGATTACATCCTTCAGGACACTACAAGTTCAGCTGATAAAGGAGTCAGTAGAGATATAACGTGCTTAGATTTCTGCAAGGCATTTGACGTAGCACAGAACAATCTGATGGAAATATTAGAACTATACAATATTAATAAAATCCAGTTTAAATAGATTAGACAACAACCCAATCTCAAAAAGTAGCCGTTAATGTGAAATCACTAAATGAAGAGATTAGTTGTCTCTTTTTTTTATGAGACTGGTATGACACATTCATTGAGTGAGTATAAATATGCTGCTGATAAACTCAATAAGAAAAGGTAAATTTGTAAATCATCATTGCAGAGAAGGCAAAAAGAGGGATCTTGATTACTATTTTTATAACTTCTTTTTTTTTTTTTACTGTCATAAGTTATCTCCAGGAGCAAGGGCTGCAGTGCAAATACACAGACTAGGGCCTGTGGAGTCTCAGAAGCATTTAGGTGTTCTGGATGGATGAACATGGAGCAATCAGTAAGGCTAGGAAGGAAAAGTTAACTGTTCCCATGTCATTGGCAAGAGCAAGACCAGAATGCTATAGTATAATTCTGTATTCCACATTTTAAAGAAATTGTGAAATGCAGGTGATCGAATTGATGGGAATCAATGTACTGTGAGTACATGCTTCCAAAAAACCAGAGCAAGTAAGCTGATATGAGGCCAAATGAAAAGCAGGTAGGAAATCAGGTGCGAACATCTAGCAGTGAGCATTCAGCCAGGAACTGTGCTCTTAGTTGATGGTGGATTCCCAGATGGAGAAGGAATATCTTCCTTCAAGGTTTTGCATAGCAAAAATTAAAACTAAGTTTTGGAGCTCAACACAGGGAAAACCTGGTAAAAGTCAATGGTCCATTAGAGACATTAAGCCAGGTAAAGAAAAGACGTCAATTTTTCAGGCCTAAGTCTATACTGCATGAATGTCCCAGGGAGCTTGCTAATCCTTACACTGGCAGATCTTAAAAAGATATATCTTAAAAATGACATACGACAGGGGCAGAAGAAAATGTACTTTTATCTCTTTACATTCTGAACTCTCCAGACCAGAGCCAGTAATACTCCAAAAGAGAAAACTTTCATAACTCCTCAGCATTATACCTGGGCTATGCCTCACATTTGTGTATTCCTCACAAAAAAGAATATAAAAATGTGACTAAAACAAACGTTGATTAAGAGAGAGTTGAGGTTTTTTCCTCCACTCGTTCTAGCTGTGTTTCGGCACAAAGCAGGAAGGCGGAAAAGCTGTGGGTAGCCTCTTATCTCAACATTTCCATCCCAGCCGTAGGCAGCCTGCACTGAAATCGCATTTGCAAGTGTGCCATTATGTTACAACAAATGCTGCCATTCAGCTGGGATATTCCATTGCCCTCCAACCAACAGTCAGGAAATGCCCTATAGGATAATTGACAGGCTACTGTGAATTACAGAGCTATAAATAGCACACCATGGGTGCCTGGTGAAAGGATGATAAAACACAAGTGTAAGTTGAGTTTTTATGAAGTCATTTGCACCACAGAGAAGTATTTATCGCTGTACTTACAGTTTTTCTATTTTTCCTTCCCCGATACATATAGAACAGGGAGCAGACGGCAATAAAGAACTGTGAAATATGATCTTTAAGAAGTTCACTCTCTCTTTCGTTTCTGTATTCTTTCTGTTCCTGCTCTTTTGCTAAAGTTCCTGTAATATCATTCATATCAGATCAATCTTGTTCCTATCTCTTCCTCCAAACTGCTTTCCCATCAATAAACCTGCTTTGTTCTTCAGATCATCACAACAGACAGGGGAGGATGGGCACACATGTATTCTTCTAACATGCCCATGACTACTGCTTTAAGGAGCATAGAGATATAGCACTCAAAATTTTCCTTTAGTACAGAAATAAACCCCTCATTTTCTATTCTCAAGATTGAAGAGACAACTTGAAGGATCATATGGTTGATTAGAGAAGAAATATCTCCCTCTGAAAGATACAGAAAAGATTAATGAAAATTTAAAGATGAAATACAACCTTCAGGAAGGTTAAGGACAAATAGCAGCAGATACACCTGTGATTTCTGCATGGACACTGTGCCCTTATTCATATATACAGTATTTCAGCAATGTATAAAACAGATAACTACTCATGTAACTGAGTGTTATCCCAAAATATGTCTGTATTTTTCTGAAGATCTGTGCAATTGAAACTTCCATCCAAAAGACTAATTTCCACCTTTGGTACATTGATATTGATCAAATAAATATCTTGGAGCTCTGATCATTCATAGAAACTTTTAAAATCTGTCAATAAATAATTACCATTAAAAATCTCTCATTCTTTACCAAAGACAGAGGCAGAGAAAAATCAAGAAAGGTGCTTGAAATGTAAAACTTTAAGCATGGTTTTTAAACCAACACTGTGTCTCCCTTTTAACTGACATGACATTATCCAAACTGCCCTTTGGCCAAAAAAGAATGTTAGTGAAGACAGGTTGGAGACACTGTATTTACTTGAGGTCAAAGTCATCTTAGTTTCCTGGACGCAAAATATGAAATAGTCACAGAGAAGAAGAAAAAAGTAGAGAGGATGCATTATTTTGTCTCCACCATGCTCTACTGCAGGGGACAACCACACCAGACCACCTTTTAGTGGTTATTTTAGTGATTATTTCAGTACAACATTGACCAACAGGTTAGGTATGATTGCCTTTGAGAAGTATTAAATCTATTCCTGCTGACATAAACTACTGCACACTGTTTGGTTTTGGATCACGGGTTCCCACAAAACACAGCCAGTAACTGTCAAGAAAAGAAACTAAGAAATAAAGGTATAGGAGGGAAAGGGAAAATAAGACACAAGAACACAAATCTCACATTATAAGTGAGGCTCATGGCCTGTCTCAGGCTTGGGAGGCCTGATACAAACCAGATCATTCTCCTTCTCTCCTTCATTTGGTCTACTGAGAATACCTCCCAGACCAACACAAGCCTGATTGTACCATGGCCTCTCAGGAAGTAAAGATAAAGATATTTTTCATTTTAATTTAGTTCACCTGATCTCAATGTCACATTAAGTCCTCAAGGAACACAGCTGGATGTTCTCATCCCTTTCTTTATTAGTTTCAGCTGATCAGTTTTTGTTCATTTGCTTCTGATCTCTTCTTCGCCAGACGTGATCTCAACATTGTTCCCAGGTGGTATCAGCAGACTTTTTTGCTGAGGTGTGTTAGCTGTCCACATGCATATGGCTAACCAATGCCAGACCTGCCGACTTAGTATCTTCTGCAAGGAACAGAGGAATAAATTACTGCAACTCAGCTGATGGCAAGGAAATTTGTTAGACTATTGTAGCTCAACTGTTAATCTGAGTCAACGGTATCTCTTCCAATTTATAATCAGTGAGAAGTAAAAGTTGCAATTTCCCTATTCTTCACTTACTGATTAAGCTTATCCATTTACTTAAAGGTAGATTTCATGACAGGGCAAAGACTACCTTATCCTCTGCACTTCTATAGAATCTTTCACAAATGCATTTCTGATCTCAGTTCAGATTTAATTAGTCACATGTCAACTTATCCAGATGATTCCGTGGTCTTTGTCATTCTAAAAAGTGTGAGGACACAAAAGGAATGAGAAAAGATCAGCTAACTCAGATTGTATGAATGAAATTTGTGATATGAAGCTATAATGTGATTCTTGCCAGAAACTGATTGGTTTTCAGTATATTTTCAACGTTCATTCTGAATATTTCTGAATACTTGCTCCTAGAAGTCTGGACCAGAGAGAAAAGGCTTTCACCATACTAAGTACCAGTCAAATACCCTCCATATTCCTCCAAATCTTTCTCAAAATTTTACTTCTGCTAATTAACTTTTTCTTCCTCTTCAGTCCACTGAACATCACAGACTCGCATTTAGACTCAGATTCAAGAAACCAAAGCAATCATAGAACAGAATCATAGAACCATAGAATGGTTTATATTAGAAAGGACCATAAAGGTGATCTAGTTCCAACCCCCTGCCATAGGCAAGGACACCTCCTATTTGACCAGATGCTCAAAGCCTCATTCAACCTGACCTTGACCATTTCCAGGGATGGAGCATCCACAACTTCTCTGGGCAACCTGTTTCTATGTTTTGACTCCATCACAATTCTGAACAGGATTTAAGGTACATTTAAAGCTGTGATTAAGCCAAAATCCCTTTTCCTGATCTGATCCTCTGCAGTTAATAAAAACCTTTTAAGTTTTTACTCAAAAGATAAAACTGCAGCAATTAGGAGCTGATTTTGAATAAACAAGTGAATGAAGACTCCTTTGCTTTTCAAAGTCCACACAGGCTTTTCTATACACTGAAAAATGGTAAAGCCCAGAGATAACACTAGAGGCAGGCAAAGGAAAAAAAGAGAGAGAGATATAAATAAAGCAGAATTTAAAGGTAGTCACACCACATGCAAATAACCAAATCTGTAAGAGAAGCTCTGAAGAAAGAAGCAGCTCTCTAAAACAGTCTCAAAAGAAGAAAGGAGGCCAACCTTCAACTATTTTTACATAGTGTCAGTTTGCAGCTCATCAGCAGGACAGTGCAAGGGAGGATTATGCAACTCCTTCAGGATGGTTATCCTGTGAGAAATGCAATTAGAAGGGCTCTGCTCGCAAAGCATGTCAGGCTGGAAAGGTTTCCTCAAAGGGAGATATCTACTACCATCCTAAAAGTGGGTCAGGGTTAAGGCATAAGAAGAAATGGGAAAGGGAAGAGGGGTAACAGGGTGAAGGGGTGTATGGACCAGGCCTTTTACCCCTCCCTCGAACCCACAAGGGTGGCAAGGGCAGAGAGGGAAAAGAGAAAAGTCCCCTCCCCTCTCACCATAGGGTCCCAAAGAAGGACAAATAGGGCCAAGAGAGTGGTCATGTCATCACATTGCTGACAGCAGTGGCATCAAGAGCAGCAGGAATTCATTGTGGCAGATGGAAGGAGGCCAAGGATATGTGAGGAAAATAGTGTTCCCCCTCTAAGGAAGTTTTTCATGCACCGTAGATCGGCCTGTCCTATAGCTTGTTGGAACACAGCTAAGGTTGGGTTGGCATTCACACAGTAATTGTTTCAGTCACAAAGTGTTCTCTGTGCCTAGTAATGCAGTAAATAATGACACTGAAACCAGGCAGAAGGCTGGGATTACAGAACCAGGAGCAAAATGGCTTGATGTGCATGTTTCCTGCAGCCTGCTGGTACCAGAGCACCTTGCAAACCACTCATGTTGCTCTTCTCAAAAGAGTCCAAGGGCTAACACCAAAGGAGCTGTAGATTCTGTAGTGCGACTATCCCCCCAAAATGCTAGACGATCATGAGGCAGCCAGTCCAACTACAAGCGTGTGAAGTTTTTTTGAATTTTTCACTTACTGGACATAAAATTAATATATATATATACACATTTGAATTTTCAGTTACTGAACATAAAATTAAAAAACAATATATATATATTTTTTCACTCCTTTTACTCAAATCTGAGTATATTTTCTAGCTGAAAGAGTTAAGGCCATTATTCTATTCTTCTGGCCATTATTTTTGATCACAGAACCAAAAGATGTAGTCTAATCAAGTGATTTACTCTTGTAGACAGACCACAGCTTGTTAACAATAGCTGCCCCTATCCATTCATGAAGGTGCTCAGCGTATGGACTTAATGACCATGAACAGCAGCTCTGCCGACACAATAGATGGTCCTGCCACCAATCCAAAAATTGTGCAGGATTTCAGCAACAAGCTCCAGCAACAGACTTCCATGAGCCCATTGTGCTTTACTGACTTGATAATAAAAGGCATCCTCTTTTGCAGACAGAAATCAGAAGGCATCTGTTCATCTGTGCACCGACTTGCATATGCTGGAGTAATGATCCTCTTTCAGCCATGGTTTGGTGGTGAGGCAACTCCTCAAAGCACGGAAACAGAGGTATGGCCATTGTCATAGCACCACATTGTTTTTCACAGAGAAGTGACTCAGTACTTATTTTCATCAGTGAAATCAAGCGGGCTGACCAGTCTCTTTTCCTCTTCAATACCCAGTGTGCATAAACACAATGTCATCTCACACATTCTGCAGCCAGTTACTGAAGTAATTCAGAGACAGATGCTACATGGAAAGCTGACAACACAAGCAGCCTTGCCCTCTAGCACCATCTCATCTTCTCTCCATTGGGAAGGAGTGAGCTGTTTAGCACTACAGAAAGAGCAGAGTTATGGGCTAATGCTCATTTTCCCATCTGAGTACCAGCCCAGAAGACAAAACTAATCACAGTGGCTCCTGTCTATATTGACATGACCCTGGTTAGGTCCATTTTCAGACCACCTGCTATAGACAAACCCATCCTTATCACAGTTGCTAGGGTGCTGCAGTTCAAGACACTGAGTCAGACATCTGCTATCCAGAGTTCCCAGACCCTTTCTGACTCTGTTGTCAGTGGACAGAAGAAATTGCAAGTCTCCTACTATGAGCAGGTTGAATATGTCCCAGATGGCAGCATCACAAACAAGCCCTTTAACACACAGTAGCCCCAGACAAAAATCTGTAGGAAGTTAAGACCTAAAACTTCCTGGGGAGATGTGAGGCTCTGGAGCTGGTAAATTCTGGGGAGTTTTGTACAGCTGAGAAATGGTCACATATTTTTTTAAAGCAGAACAGGGAAGGCCCTGAGGAATTTGCTAACTCAAAATAGGAAAGAAACACCCACATCCACAGCCTGTTTTAGATCCAAAGCTATGCACTAATGAAGATCCTGAAATTCAGAGTCCCCCTCAGAATTTAATTTTAGCAGCTTAACTGCTGTCTTATCTTGAAAAAAAAAAAAAAAAACTCTAAGAAAAGAAAATCAAACACCACCCACTCCCTTTACTACATCTATGTCAGATCTCCTACTCATCTCCCTTCCTCTTGGCTCCAAGCTTTTCTATTTCCTGATTACAGTCAAAGGCGAGGGATTTTCCCATTATCACCTGCATATCGCATCTGAAAGATGTGAAAAGTCTGGAAAGAAGCAGCAGCATGAAATCTTAAGCCTTAAGATAGATACAGGATCTAAACTGAAGAACTTCAGCCCACCTCTGTGCTGGCACCTAGTTCACCAAACTCATTTGAATGTTTTGCACATATATTTGCATTGCTTTATCAACTGGTCCTCCTAAAGTATATGCACAATTTCTGTAGAGAATTAAGGGAGGGATGAAGGAAGGCTTTGAAAAGGTCTATTTGATGTTGGTGCTTGGGTCTCACGGGTCCGTTGAGTAAGTGGCCTGGATTGTTCATTGCTCATCTGAATTACAGATGCCATCATAGATGCCTCACTTCATTGTAGATGCCATAGGAGGTCACCTAAAACAAGTCCTCTACACCTATAGAAAACCCCAAGCCAATTCCTTCTTAACAAAACATGACATTGCATTCACAGGTTTCTCCCTGGTGGAGGATGAACGAGTGAATAAATTTCACGTGGCAGATGTTGGTCTGGGTGCTCTGGTGGAAATCACTCAGACATCGACAGGGCTGAGGGTTGCATAAGGACAGAACAGCTGTTCTGGAAGAGCTTTGCTCTTGGAACATAATACATTCCACCCAAATCCAGTCTTCTCTTGTTGCATTCATCTCATCCATGAAGTAATTTAGCCTTTCCCTTCCTCCCAGCTGCAGGGGATTCTCTCTGCCTATTGGTATAGAGAGGTTTGAGTGAGGCAGCTGACTGAGCCCTCTCAAATGAATCCTTTCAGTTTGTATGGTATTGGCTAGGGGGGGAAGAGGAGAAAAGTAGAAGATAAATTTGTCTATTGATGGATGTATAGAAAGATGCAAACGTAGGAGACATATCTATTAGGTATTCAAAATTCTATAACTATTCTGAGTTTCTTTCCTCTTACCATGAAAAATTAGGTATTAATATTGAAATACTGTATACCTGAAATCACAGTCCCCCTCAAACACATATACTTGGCTGCAGCTCTAAATTTGAGATATTAAACTGGAAGTCTTGAGACCTATTTTTCAGATGCCCCTATTTTACTTGGGAAATTGTCAATCTCTTTTTTTTTTTTGCTTCTTTGAATAGCACTTTCCCTTCATAGTTGCAAAAATAAGGCCATAGGAACATAAGCACAGTGGCATTTGGTAAGACCAAAGTGCATCTAGAACAATCCCGTGTTTCTCCTAATGCTCAATAGCAGATTCACAGTGAACATGTAAAATAATAGAAGCAGAGTAGTTGATTCCAGCTGCCTCACTTTTCAGGGACTTTCTGAGTAGGAAAAGAGCATTCCTATTACCACATTTAGTAGTTTTTAGTGCCCCCCTCTCCTTGCTAGTTTATTCTCCTATAAACACACCCAATCATTTTTAACCAGTGTAAACAGATTTATTGGTAACCCCATTATTCCCAGTAGGTGAAAAGATGCTTGCTGTTACGTTATTAGATTTTCCTTCATTCTTTTGAAATCAAAAATATTTAGTATTTTTTCAATTGAGCTCTGCAGCACTCATGACTGCAGACTCCTCATTATATTTTATTTTCAGCCATTTCTTCTTCAAGCTGACGCATCTTCACTCTTTCTCATTCTCCTCGCATAACATTTTTTGGTGTTTTTAGGCATCCTCATTGCCCCATCTTTCTACCGTTTCAAGGTCTAAGCAGCTCCTTTTCAAGATGGGTTCATTGGTATTCAGGATGTAAGCAAGCCATAGATTTATACAGTGGCATAATGATATGTTCTGATTCTTTCTTCATTCTTTTTCTAATGCATCCTAACATTTTATTTGCTTTTTTGACTGTTGCCAAGTATTAGGACGAGGTTTTTAGAGAACTGTAAATATCCAACTGCAAAGTTGTGGTAAAGTATTTTTGCATGTGCAGTCTTTGATCTAGTTTTGTTAAATTTTTACTCAGTTGACATTAGTAGGAGTTTCAGATATATCATGGTGTAACAAACAGGCCTCTGCATTAATGCTACAAATACTTTTGGGATTAAGAGTGTCATGTGAATGTGCTGAATTTAAGCTAGATGAAGGCAATTTGAAAAAAATAAAATAAAAAATTCCATCCCGACTCTGGTATCTGGTCCTGAAAGTATCTATGTATACAAGAAGATAGCTCATGGTACTGTGAGCTTCAATACTTCCTTGCCCAAACATCCCACTGAAGAATGAATTACTTTTATCACCAAAATCTGGAACAATGAAAGAGATTACAGCCCTGCCTATAGTAAGCACAGATGAACAGATAGTCCTTGCTGGAAGGAACTTCTGCTCCAAATAATACAGAAAGAAGTGGAAAGATGAGAACAGGAACAGTAACAGCATGAACAAATCAGTGCCATGGTATTGTCAGGAGGAATGGCTGGAGTTTTACAGGGAGAACAAAACCTGAGCAGGGAGATGGCGATAGAGAGAGAAGCTGGAATACAGGAGTACAAAGTGAGTCTGATGGACTGGGGTAATGGCAGACCAAAGTGAAAAGCCTGTGTGAGAAAGAGACATGGATTTCACAGCTGAAGGGGAAGAGAGTGCCAGGAGCTACGAGCAAGGTATCACAGTAGTCTGCAGTGCCATGAAGCCAAGAAAGGGCTGCTGAAATTCTTAACCCTTCAAACAGTGGGACTACTGAAGCTTAGAGGGACAATAAATACGGACCCTGAATCCTCCGAGACTGTGTTTAACCTCAAAAAACTTAACTCATTAGTAGCATCTTACCTGATACCACAGTCAATGTACTTGATGAACAGAGAAAAGAAGTTGCAGTGCTAAGTGGATGCAGATTTATTATTACTCCCCTTGGTTTCTTCATCCCTGGCTGTGATGCAAAGCATGTTCTCTGTTCCCAATCCTGCCTTCCCAGAGAGTGGGAGGAAAAGGATTACTCTGCAGCACTGCGCAACAACACTTTCTCCTGCAGCAGGAGGAAACCATGGGTTGCACCTTCCCAGTCAGTTCTGCCTATTTTTTTCCACACAACAGGTTTTTAAGGAGAGACATCCATCAGAGCTGCTTTCACTATAACAGATGAGCAGATTTTGAGGATGGGAAGGCTGCCTACCCTCAATTTTCTAAATTTCTACACCCCACAGTGATGCCTGGTATAGGTATGGCAGCTCCAGGGAAAAGGTCTGGTCCATTGGCAGTGCAGACTTCCAAAGTTCTCAGAAGGAAGTAGGTCACTGCTAAAGCTGGACATAGTTTTCCAGGTATTGCCCAGTGGACAGCAGAGTGCAGCTCTTTAGTGCTCTGGGATGCCTTTGGCAGGTTATGAATGGCAAGAAAGTTTCACAGAATTTGATCCAACTTCATGCAGGACTACAGGAAAAACTGTCTCTCACCTGCTTTCTGGCATAGTTCTGCTGCATCCTTGATTATCTATCAGATCAGCCATTTAGGAAACTTCTTGTCATGCTGATCAGCTGCACCTGGTGTCACAGCTCATTTGGTAAAGAAGAAACCAAGTTGCTGCAGCTTGGCCCAAGATAGATGAGGGTCTGTCTAGTAAAGTCAGGTGAACAAAAGGCTGGTGAGATGGTACACTCCCCACCTTCATTGTGACTCCAGCTTCTTCCACTTGCTGTTACCAAAGAAGACCTGGAACATTTTCATTACATGAGAAGAGCGAATCAATGATTTACAGAGCAGGGGAAACAGTTCAACTTGCTTTTACCTTTCACTTTTCAGAAGCTTTCCCTTGTGATAAAATAGAAAGGCCCGTGATCCTGGAGAAACAATTGGTCAGTTTTAGCTTCCCTCCCCCTGTCCTGTTCCCTATGTTTAGGAATCTGCATGTAGGTTAGTAACTATATACATATTATCTGTTGCTTGGTAAAGGAAAGAGCATAGGCACACCACAAGGCTATGTTAAATTCAGTTAATAACCTGCTTATTTCCTTTTCTGCCTTCATTAATTGATTTTTCCTCCTTCTTCTAAACCTAGCCCCTTGACCTTGTGAGAACACCTTCCTATTTCTCTCCCTCACCCAAGACTCCACAGCCTCCACAGCTTTATTTGCATCTTTTTTCTATTTTACTACAGGTAGCATTAAAGGGCAGGAGGGAGGCAAACATATGACAGGGATCACTCTAATTCAGAATAGCCCTTTTTTTGGTCCCACCAGCATAGAGTTATTTGGAAACTGGTCTGAGTTTTGCAACCTTTTTGTTGTCAATAAGGCTTAGCTCTCCTCCAGCCCTTTTCCTCCAAGGATCTGAAATTGCTCTACAAATGTCAATTAATTAAGCAGTCTGCATGCAGAAAGTTTCATAATACTCGTTTTAAAATGAGAAAACTAGAGCAGTGAAAGTGTTGGTTTTTATTACCAGCTAATGGTAAAATTAGTAATAGACCCCTGGAGTCTCCCAGACCTTATGTTTTACTGAATTGCATTCCTCTCTGTTATTTGGAATGGGATGGGGTCTATCCCATATATTTTTAAAAGGATGTCTCCCCTTCCTTCCCCAATACAACAGAAACATCTCCGTTTTCCTCATAACAAGTATCACGTAAGTAGAGTTCCCCTCATGAATAGAAAGGAACTTCTCTCATACCTAAAAGGACTCAATCTTCAGCCATTTGCTCCTCTTTCCCAAGGCCTTTCTGGTTACCAGACCAGGCATAATCAGAACCGTGCTGTATAGAGCTGGTTAGAGCTGGTTAATTAGTGCATAAAAATCTTGAGTTTATGAAAGAATTATCTTTTGCCAGTCTGAGTCACAGCACACCTGTGGTGTCAGGTGGCTCATTCAATGCAGAGAAAATAAAACCTTATAAATAAAAATATTTGTGCAACATACTTGAAATCACTGGGGAGGGAAATCCAAAACTGCCTAATTCCCATCTTGATGAGTGACTCAACCACCCTGCTCTTATACTTTCATCCTCACTCTTTATGGTTACATCTAATTTGACCTGTGCACACAAGTTGAGCAGGTATGAAGTTGAATGGGATCTGGACAGGCTGTTGTCTCCCATGTGGTCTATGACTCCAGATTCCTTTTCTTTAATGAAAAATTTGGACTTAAATAGAAGGATGGTACTTTTGGTGATATCCTAATAGGGAACATGAGATGCAACCACGTTCCTTGCTCATATCTAGAGGTACAGATGCACTTTTCTGTCTCCCTCTGTTTACAGTGCTTTAATATTTAATCTGCTTAGTTTTACATTACCAAAACAATCTTATTACATACAGCTTCATTTAATTCGCCTAGGAAAATAGAAAGAATACCATCAGGAAAGCAGAGCACGTGCCCTTTCCCCAGCTTTTTAGCTGTTCTGACTCCCCGGTCTGCTTATTGACCGTGGAGCACAGGTGGAATAAGCAGCCCAGGGATATAGACTGTAGCACTACATACAGCCACCTAAATCCTTTTATGTGTCTAGAATCACATCCTCCAGCTAGCTGTGCTATCAATCTACCCTCTAAATTGCACTTGAGAGGAAGCAAGGGAGATGGGGAAGGAGAGCAGAAGCCCAGGCTGAACGATATAGCCTACAGCATCTCCTGGTCTAGTTCTTTTGTTTCATTTCGTGTGCTGCAGTGCACAACTTTTTAGGAAGTCACTGATGCCTTGACACATTAAAAATATATCTGATCTAAATTCATGCCACTCACACTTAGTATTTTTCCTCACGCACAGCTTCTTTAAAAGCACTGCCGCAGAAATTGAGACTACTGGGACTAAGGCTGATGATAGAAGACAGAAGACCCATTGCTCAAAACTAGTCAAATCAACGTAGTTTCCAGCAAATTTTGGATGTTTGAGCTTAGAGCGATCTGCTCCCTTAGCTGCTTGGCAAGGACTGATGTTAACCACCTCTTATGCCTTACTGAGGGTGATCCCTCCTCAATTACGCCTCTCACACTGGTGACAGGGCACTGTCAAATATTGCCTGACTTCATTAACTTTGCACTTCAGTTAATGACTGAAAAAAAAAATAATAAAAAGAATAAAAGGAAACACAGTTTCACAGTAGAAGCTGCATAGAGGATGTCACCTCAACCAAATGTGTTTGAGCAAAACTCGTTTCACACAAGAACAAATGGGGGTGACTTACAACAGATCCTAAATTCAGAAGATTTCAGCAAAGGCAGCAAGAGTGCAAGACTAGACTTTGGTTTGTTACTCAGATCACTTTGCTCGGTGCGCTTGTATGGTCCGATTCAACATTTCTGAAATCAGTTCCTCTGATGCCATTGGTTTCTGCTCCACCATTTGTTTAAAGCAGTCCTCTAAAAAATGGATATGTCTCTCCCTTCTCTGCCCCTTGCACATGCTGTAAATAAAATTAAGCTGTCCCTCATACTGCTACTCATCTGTCCTTTGCCAGAGATGGTCCTTTTCCTTTGCTACGTGCTGTGCAGTGTCTGATGTGAGGGTTCAGCCACAAGTCCAGAGAGATGAGATCTGTGGCTCCAGAAGCATTCATTTTATTCTATTAAACATAGACACTTCCTCCCACAACAGTAACCCCAGGATTCCTTCATAGCCAACAGAGAGAAATAAGCATATTTAGGAGAGAATTTATCTCATCAGCTTTAGCTGATGTCTAAAATAGCTCAAATGAAATGCAGACTAAAAGAACCCATCTTTCTTCATTGATTAGAAAGGAAGCCTGAGGGGTTAGCTCAAATATAAATGTCAACATTATAGGCAGCAAGATAGGTGAGATGAATTGCAAATTAACCTCCCAGTTAGATCCGATGGGCAAAGGAAAGAAAAAAAAGAAACAGAGAAGTGAAGGCATTCATGAAAAGGTGCACAGATTGTCCTGTGAGGAGCAGGGAGTAGGACTAGATGATCCTTATGGACCCCTTTCACCTTGAGATATTGTATGATCCTATAAACTTCATCAGATCAGAAATAGGCCTCCAGCCTGACCCATTTCAGTCCAGTTCCCTCAACTTCTTCTCTGCAACTTCAAATTAATTCTTGTACAGCACAATTGGCAAATTCAGTACATAAGTTCATTGTAAATTAAACCTGGTTTTGACTCAGTGAATTTCTGTTCCTGGAGGTCAGCAAAACCAGTATTTTGAGATCTGTTAATCAGAGAAGCACAGAGGCAAATAAGCATATCTCAACTTTAGTTCAGTGAATAAGGGTTCTTCTTTCTTCTCTCAATTTTTTCCGTCCTTGCTCCCCCTGAGGCTACTAATGTAATTGCTCCTTTCAAGTATTAATTCAAAAATGAAAATTTTACTAGCAACCTTTGTCATTGGTTGAGATGAGCTGAGTAACTGTAACAGTGAATGTCTGAGACGACACAGGATACATTGACTCACCTCCATCCAAGAATATGAAGACTCATTGCACCACTAAATAAATAATGACTTTGGCTTTTCCTCAGGTGATACTTAGCACTGAATTCAATGACCATTGATGGTCATTAAGATAAATGTGCTTATATCTTAATCCAATCTCTTGGCGTTTTTATGAAAATACTCCATACAAATTTGGACTGGTATTTTGTAATGAAGAATGGGGAAGTTTTGCCCTAAACACTGCCTTATGCAAGTGAGGTTGGCAGAATAGAACTAGAAAATTTCTGGGATTACTTAAGAGGTTTAGGTTCCCAGAATTAATTAAGACCAATCCTGTGCCCATCAACAGTAGCACATAATATCCATAAGAAAAAATAGTGAAAACATCCCATGGAAACATAGAACAGTTTGGGTCAGCAGATCATCTAGTCCAACCCCCTGCAATGAGCAGGGAGGTCTTCAACTAGAGCCCTGTCCAACTTGACCTTGAATGTTCTCAGGGATGGGGCATCCACCACCTCTTTGGGCAACATGGGCCATTGTTTCACCCCCATCACTATAAAAAATTTCATCCACAAAGGAAACGTCTTCAGATCAGAATTAGGCTCACATTTTCTTAACTTTATGTCCTGATATGATTTCATCCAGAAGTGAGGGCTGCACACTGGTAACAAACTGCACTATAGAAGAAGGCTTGATAGTCCTATAAAGCATTCTGAATGCTGCCAAGGTACAGTGCTTAGAGAGAGATCCAGTTCATCTGGAAGTTGCCACTTAAGGCATCTGCTGAAGCAAGACTTGATGACCTACAAGACTCAGTGGCTTAAGAAGAGGTCTCCAACATAACTTTATGGTGGTGTCATCTGAAATATGATCCCTTGTGGGTGTTATGTCACACTTTGTGTGACCTTCATAAGGATTACTCTAAGGGCTAGAAGAAATAATGTAAAGGTAAAGCACCACATTGTGATCTGCACAACTGGGCCACAGCTGTACTGATAAACTAAACAATATTGAGGCATTTTCCCTGGCCCTACAACTGAGACATTCTGGCCCCATCCATACAGCTAAACCTTCTTAGCATCCAAAACAACACCCAGCTGGGCTTTCTGAAATAGACCCTGGCCTGTTCCAAGTCTCAGGAATTGTCTGGGAATTGACTGAGATAATTCTGCTTTGTTCAGTCAAAACACTGGCAGGCTTCCTCTGACAATTTCATGCTACAGTTGGGCTGTGGAATCCGTGCGCATGCCCTAGCAACATTTGAATTGCTGGAATCAGTAAAATCTACTTGTCTATCTGTCAGGCCTGTATATCTCATATACCTCAACTAGATGCATAGATTTCTGTGATTAGGTTTTGTTTCCAGCTCTATTTGGTGAACTAGAGGCATTGTGTCGCCTCTTACAGCCTTGCTTACAAAAAAAACCCAGTGTGGTATCTACTGACTGAAACCATTATAATTACACCTGGATGAGTTTTGCACACAAAGGCTCCAATTTCATTGCAGTGACAGGAGGCATCTTCAGACCTTTTTCCCAAGGAGTGAGAAAAGGACAAAATCTCATCAGGTCCCATCCTGGATGTCGCATTGGTCATGAGACTACTGTTGGGCTGCAATGCTAACCGGCAGCTGGCATGGGTGTCAGTCTGCTCTGAGTATATGACAAACCTGTCTACCAGTGGTGCAATAGCAAATGGAGATCCTGGATCCAGAGAGGAAACACAGACTATGAGACTCTAAGGAAGTAATTATATCCTTTTTCCATCAAAAGGATCAAACTGGTGTTTTGGGGTGGTTTTTAGGGTTTTTTGTTTGATTGATTGGTTGGGTTTTTTTATCTTGTCTTTCAAGCGGCTTTTCTATTTCTTGGCATATGAAGATCAAGCCCCAAATAAGTTCGCTGCTATTTGCATTTAAATTCAGTTGTTTATTGCTCAATCGTACTTGGCCACTTGATTTTACTTACTGCAGAAACTCTCTGTTTGAGTTTTGATTTTTTCTTTCCCTCCTCCCCGAGTGAATATTAACATTACCTGCTGTGATAGCTGTTCTTTCAGCTACCTTGTCACAGCTGACTAGGTACCTGTCAAACCTGTCACAGATCCACAACATGTTGTCTCCCTCCAACTCCACTCACAGACATGCGCAAAGATGATTTTGCAGGGGACGCTCTATGTGGGAATTCAAAATAAGACCATTATCTCATACTGCAGAATGTCTGGTGAGCCTTCTAAGATGCTACAGTCCCAAAGGTAGTTTAATCACAACTTTCCTCTGTACCATGAAATGCAATTATTTTATAGCTAACCAATTTCAGAAATGGTTAAGGTAGTCTGAAGCAGAGACTGCGCTGGGCTAGCATCTGACGCAGGAGGATTTAAAATTGATGTGCCTACAGGCACTACTACAGGTAGATGATTTGAGTGAAATGACTTTCACATTCCTTCTTTTGTAAATGCTGCACACTGTGATTAGTTTTCAGCTGCTACCAAAAAAATAAAAAAAAAGCAAATCCATTCCCCATTGTCTTCTCCACCAGGAGTCAATCTCCAGAGCACAGCCAGGAAGACAACAGACCTCCAGCCAAGGGTCAGCCCTCACTGGATTCTCCACCCAGATTTCTCTGGAGGAGATCTCTCTATGCTCTCACGACCCCTCAGCCCCAGCAGCCAAACCCCTAGAGAAGAGGGGCTGCACTCAGGGTCTTGACATAAGACAAATGCCTGCAATTGATGAAGTAAGACAGAAGTGCAGCAGAGATGTAGTGTGGATTGGAGAGAGGGGTGGAGAGAGCAGAACTACTTACTCTGGTGACACCCCCCACACTTTATTACATACCTATTACATACCCCATGTTCAAAACTTCCATCTCGTTGGAGGAGAGCAGCACATTTACAGAGAAAAGAGTTTATGGAATGACAAGGGGTGAACAAGTCATTGCCAGTAAACCACCTAATGAACTAGGTCCTTTTCTTCTTCATATGTTATGCAGACTGATTCTCATATTTTACTTGTTGAGTGGCTTGTGACAATACTTTTCACCCCAGGGACTACTTGAAAAGTATTTGATGCAACTGCTGTTTCAAACATTCAGTCTAAATACCATGCAGTTGCTTCCTTATCCCAACAAAACATAGTTTTTGCTGCTCAGTAGAAACATCCACAACCCTTGCCTGAATTTTCTAGATGGTTGCACAAAGATTTCAGATAATGATATGCATGCAAGTGCAAGTCTACTTTCTTTTTTCACAAAAGTGTTAGAGTGGAAACAACTGCATACAAAAGGTCTTCGCCAAGTTCAAACAAAGTTTGAAGTGCTTAATTTCTGTAGTGTTTGTTACACTAGAGGACCAGGGAGATCCCTGGACTGTGAGGAAAAACTTGCAAAATGCTTTACAAGCCCATGGATTACCCATATTTTCTAGGAAATTTGAGCAGCCTTCAAATGTCTTAACAGAAGTGACCTCATTCTATCGAATGTGAACTGTTTCTCTAAGAATGCCGATATCTGAACAATTTGAGGAGAGAGAAGTTTAGGTATATATATTATAGGCTTTCTTCTCCTGGCTGAAACACTGGTATCCAAGCACAGCACATCATTGCAATACTGGGACTCACTGCAGTCCTATTGGTGGTGCGTGTGCAACCAAAGACAAGTGCTTTCTGTGCTGAAGAGATAATAAAAAATAAGGTAATTTGATGCTAAAGTGAGATTATAAATAATTACTATATTCTCCTTCATTCCACATATCATCGTTATTCTTTAATAAAACCCAAGCTTCACCAAGCCCTGTGGTCTTAGTGGAGCACTGAAACATTTAACACACAAAGAGACTGTCAATAATAGTGCAAAAAAGTATTGAGCAGCATGCAGAGCACTAAGAAGATTTTAAACATCATAAGGCAATAGATTTCTGGTGCCCTTTCGATATATGTTGGTGTTCTTTTGCTTTTTGTGCTTTATCTTCTACAAGATTTCAAAATCACTTTGCCATTTCTGTATTTTTGTATCCACGTAAATACATACATCTGAGTATCTGTCGTTTAGACTCCCTAGAGCTTGTAATGATATTCTTTCCAAATATCAACAAAGAGCCTGATATCTCCGTAGCTAACACATTCCACCTGACTGTTCTCTCATGTGCAGTGAAAATAAGCACCTGTGTCATACATTTGAAAACAAAATACCTGATGAGCCGCTGACTTCTTGAATTACATAGGTTAAATTACAGTGACTTTGGTTTCTTTTATCACCTCTAGGACCCAACGTTTCTGTAAGTGTGAAACCACCCAGATATCCTACAAACTTGGAGGGCATCATTGCTTTGGCCTAACCATTTCTATACTTCTGTTCAAGGGACACTCAATTAGGACCCAAGCTCTGCCACAATCAGCAAGCACTGAAGCAGATCACCCGGAGAAGCTGTGGATGACCCATCCGTGGAAGTGGTCAAGACCAAGTTGGATGTAAGTCTGAGCAACGTGATCTAGTGCAAGGTTTTCTTGGCCATGGCAGAGAGGATGGATCTAGATGATATTTATCATGCTTTCTGACCCAAACCATTCTATGATTCCATCATTCTATGATTTTTAATTATTGATGTTACTGTTTTACAGTCAATCATGCTGTGTCAGTGGGAGCTACAAAAAGTCTTCCTTCAGTTGCCAGCTCTGGTAACTAATGTCCTTCACTTCCCTGGAGCTAGAGACATTTTTTCTGCAGTTGAGGTAAAAGCTTGTGGTTTGAATGTGAGCTTACTTTCTTAGAAGGAAGAGGTTAATGCAGTCACAATGTTAGTGTATATGTGTCTGCTTGCCCTATCTTTTTAAACTTAATTGATCTCCAGGACCAGTTTCATGTAAATTTGACAGAGGACTAAAATTCTCAGGTACATCAACCTTCTGGAATTTTCATGGAAATAGGCAGCACTAATAGCAAGACACTGTTAATGACACTTCATAGGGAAGATTACAGCACAAGCTGAATTTTTCATTCAGTTTAGATGCAAAGACTTTGGATAGTGGAAAAGAGTCAGTACACACTTTCATCTTATTAAACAGCAGCAATGCTAACCACAATGCACAAAATCTTAGGAAACTGGGCTGTATGAGTTTTGCTGTTTACAGGAAAACTTGTAAAATGCAGATTTTGTCTGTATTTCTGAGTATTTTCTATCCATACGTATATGAAACAACCAGAACTCACTAAAGTAACGTGAAAGATTTGTTTTAAAGCAGTTGTGACATGAACTCACAGCTGGAAGGATTGTTTGTTTATCTATGAAAGGCTCTTTGATGCTACTCGAGATGCACATGGACAAATTTCCTACAGAACTGGTTTGTAAAAAAGCAACATTATCCAAACTGTTAAATGATGAAATAAGGTCTCGATTACTTTAGATGAACAGTGGATCCCAAAATGAGAAACACCTCACCCATTGCGTCACTGGTACTCATGAAAACTATAGGAATAAATCCAAGCCACTGCTGTGCAGTCCCATGAAATTGGGCAAGGCAACAAATAGACTGCAGAAACACCATGTTGCCTCTAGATCTCTTATTTTCTCGGAAAACAACAGCTCTGTATATAATTTCTCAGTCCTGTTTATGCAAGACTTACAAATGATCTTCAAAAATACGCCTAGAAAAGCAATCATAACTGTACTGGATGTCAAAAATAATTGTATCAGTAGAGACACAGTGATCTGACATACAGTAATTTTCCTCAAATCTCATTCCAGCTAGTGACAAGCTTTTGTGCTATAATTACCTGTCTTTCTGTCTCTGCAAACCACAGGAGCTACAAATGTTATTACTTCTATTCTGATTAAGTATCCTGCTCTGCTCAGATGCCAACTGTTTTGGGTCGGTGGGGGTTTTTTTGGTGTTGTTTTTTTTTTTTCTTTGAAATTGTCTAATCAGCTAACATAATAAAGTTAAATTCAGAGCAACTCTGCTTGGTTTGAAGCTCTCTAGTCTTGCTTTAGAACCAAAGACCCAATGAATCTAAAACTCCACCACCTCTCTGGGCAGCATATTCCAGGGTTCTGCCACCCTCAAAGTAAAGAAGTTCCTCCTCATGTTTAGATGGAACTTCTTATGTCCTAGTTTGAGCCCATTTCCTCTTGTCCTGTCACTGGGCACCACTGAAAAAAGTCTGGTCCCATCCTCGTGACTTCCAACCCCATTCTGTGAACTCTGTGATTCTGTGAAAAGTTTACACGCTTTTCTATCTGGCAATAAGAATGGTTAAGAAATGGTATTACCTCTCTTTGCAAATTTTGTCTCACTTTTATCCTTAAACTGTAACTGTATAACCATCCTAGCTTCATTTCAACTAGACATTGACTGATTCTTAGTCTGGGCTTCTTATAGGAACCAAAAAATATGTTAAGTTTCCTCTTCAAAAGTGTACCATTGCAAAAATAAAGAAAACCATTCACTGTGTTAGCAAAGAAACTGAAAGATGCGTGTGGATAGAGATATGCATTTTACCTGCAATCTTCTACCTTTTTGTACTCACACAGAATAGAGGGCAACTCAGCAAGAAGTTTCCAACAGGAAAAACAGTGTGATAGGAGATTTCATCAGTATATTCTTCTCATTTGTGTGAGAAATTGTCTTACAGGTTTCGGTATGACAATTCCCAAATGTGTGGGAAACAAAAGCCACGGGGCAAATATAAAAATGGTGGCTGAGGACCTCCGTATTTTTAGAGACAGAAAATGTTATCACTTCCAAGGACTTCTTTTCCTGATCATCTCTGAGAAGCCTGGAAAATCAGGTATCTGCAAACTTTAGACATGGAGTTGTTGGAAGGAATTGAATAATTCTGAGATGTCTGTAGTGATGGGCTCAGGGAGAAAGAATGAGTCAGCACCAGAGTAAGGACTCACTGAACAGTTACCAGCACCCAGTGAAAATGCCATGGAGCACTGATTTTTTTCTCTCATTAATCTGAAAGCCAGTCTGACAGGAGAGCTTCCTCCATTTGGTCTGCTGCTTGATCAATGAGGGGAGAAATGAAGATACTGATGTTGTCAAAAACTCTGAGATTCTGCACAAAGACGGCAGTGCCTCTACCAACTCTAGCCCATTCCTCAGCTTTTTATTTTTCCTTAAGAGTGCAATTTTAGTATCTAAATTCATGTTAGACCTGCAATCTGAATCCATATGTCTTGCAATTGCTGTCAAAGACTGCCATGGGAAGATTTGTTTGTGGTAAGGAAAAACACAATTTGCTTTACTGCTAAAGAATATTTATACAGGAGGTTTCTCCTTTTCTGAATCCAAATCACTAAATAAACATATTTTTCTTTTAGCTTAGCAAATCTTATCCATATATTTGAACTTAAGTTTAATCACTGCATCTGCAGAGAAAGATACATAGAGGACAGTGATTAAAGGATTTCTAGAATCAGAATTGGAGTTGCAAATACTGAAAGATTTTTCTTCTAGAAAAATTACTATTCCCAATGAAGAAAAAGGACTGTGTTTGTGACATCAATTGATAATAATGTATAATCCCCATCTGAAAAAAAAAAATAAAAAAATATCCACATTCAACAGAACATTTGCTTTAAATGACAGCAACTTGAAAGGGTTTCCTTCTGGAACATGCAGCTAGGAAGATCCCCAATCTGTCTCCTTCTTCATGTCTCAAAAATTGTGAACTTATAAAGGAAAAAACATGGAAGTGAAACAAACCTTTTCCAGACTGTTTCAAGCCCACTTTTTCCATGTTATGCCTGTCTATTTCTTAGTAAAGCTAAAGGGATTTATTTGCATTAGAATCTGAGCAAGTACCGAACATCTCATTTAATCTTAATTGTCCAGAATGAATTCTGCAGCTAAAATGGAATTCACAGGTGTTAAGTAAACTGAAATACGCCTGTAATTGATTGCAATGAACCTGCATGTTATGTCCTTTATTCTAAAAGATATGGCACTATGGCATATCAGTTAGAAAATTAGGGAAAAATCCAATCATAATTGATGTCATCAAACAAAAGCAAACTGTCACTAAGGCTAAAATATGATGAATTTTCAAACATTCTTCTAACAACCATGGCCTGGAGCCACCTCGGGCACTCTTAATGTGAAACAGATGTCCACACGCATCTGTGCAATACTTATTTTTACAGAAGGTGTGTGTGTTAACAGCTTTATAATATACAGCTAACTTGCCCTTTCTGAAGGAAAATCCGAAATGAGTTAAGAGGCTGGTAGGTTCGACCAGTCCCTGCACACACTCCCAGGCCATCTCCCTGGTTGCTGTTGCACATTCAGATTTGCAGCTCCCAGCAGATCTACGAAAAGTCCCACTGGAGCCATGCAGACCCGGATCTGTAAGTCCCATTCAACGTTTCAAATATAGTAACATATTACTCTGCTCATCTGCATTTTATATTGGGAACACATTCACCAAGGACATGACCTGGTTTCCGTTAGGACTGTAAGGGGGAGCATCAAAACTTCCTCTGCTGATACTCCTTTTGCTTCTCTAACTTCATTGCTAAGGTCATGAGACGTTGGAAGGGATCATAGATCTGAGCTACCTAAATGGGATGGTGCTAAAAATATATTTATTCAGAATGGCTAATTAAGGTGAATGACTACCAGTCCTCATTAGCACTGAAGTGGTGTTAATTTGATTAGACTTCTGGCCTAGATAGGCTTGTGAGGTATTATGTTCCTAATGCAATTTCTCTAACGAGAAAGCATTTCAGATGAGATGTTACCCGTCAATGTCTTTCTTTGTATAAATATTAAGTAGACATTTGCCTTTTAATGTTGCTGTAATTTTTAGGGAGCAGGGAAACAGCGGAGATGTAACATCTGTATTGCCTTGGGATATGGGAAGAAAGTGAGAAAATAAACTTGTAATTCTTGCTCCAGCCTCATTATTTAAATAATTTGTAGTGCTTTCACAGTAGAAATTTATACTTGAAATGTATTCATTAAACCTGTCTTTCCTTTAACATACCATTATACACTTCTTGCTTTTTAACTCAAAACTCTCTTCAATCAATATTTCACTGCTTAAACATAGTTAAAATGGCAACATAAGCTTAGCCTAGAAAAAATACCTTCTGCTGTGTTCCTTTTACCAGAAGGCCTGGGAGGAACAGGAGGAATATGCTGTTTATTTATTAATTAGATCTGTGCTGGAATAACACTCAAGAAAAAATCACACATTTAGTTGGACTATGGCTATTTTACCATAAGAAATCTTTCTTAGTGCCTCCTGGACTATAAAGTTGAGCCATAACCAGAAATCTAAAAGTCTTCTTTTTACTGTGCAACACTTCAATAGATGGAAAAGAATTTTGTGGTAAATGCCAAATGTAGTAATTACTAAAAATTGCCAAGTAATTAATTAGTCCCATGAATTTCACAGGTGATCCCATGGGTTTCTGGCACAATCTCCTCCAGAAAACAGGCTGTATTTTTAGGACTTCTAGGGGCAGATTCACAGGGCAAGGACATCAGACCACATCATGGTGCACATAGCATTTCTACCAAAACTAGGGGTAAAGTTTTCTGGTGTCCTCCCCTAGACACTGCTGTTTCTGCTTTTCACCTACCCTAACCAGCAACAGCAAGGGGATCAAGCCCTTCTGCCTTCCCCACTTGCTTTACTACAGAAGAGAACGATGACATGGGAAACATGGAGAAAGAGTAAGGAAAATACCTTTGCCACAACCCTTTCAGTGCCCTTGCACAGTCTCTATTCCATTATATCCCCTCCATATCAAACAGAGCTTACCCATTCTCCTACCTCACTCCTCCAAAATGCACTCTGAAACAAGCTTCCTCCACTCTCTTACCTTGACATTTAATTCCATGTTTCTTCATCTATAGAAGAAAGAAAAAATGCGAACATTATATTGACTTAACTGGTGTTTTTCTTAATATCATAAAATGCTTTATGCTAGATCTGCTAATTCCTGAAATATACTTAGATTTCTCAAAATCCGATGGAGAGATTCTCAGGGGAGAACCAGCCTCCACAAACTGGAAAAGCAAGTTTCATCAAGGGCAACTGGCATTTGTGCTTCCAGATTTCTTAGGTGCATTTTGAAAAAATCTCAGGGAGAAAAATTTTACTTTTATTTGTTTTTCACATCTTATATGTATGCTTATAAAGTGGCTCCGCAGGACCATACACTTCAAAAAATAAAAGTGCGTGGCAATGAGAATTCAGTGATGTTGAATAAAAGGGGATGTAGTACCCTGCAGAAGTAAAGGATCGGAATCTGGCTTGTGGGAAATAAAGTTATTTTATGGCTCATTAAGGTTTATTTTCTGGTCTTCAACATGGAATGGAAATTCTGCAGATGGAGAGCATATGTTTGGCTCTTGGAATGACAAAAGCAGTGATCAAGGGAGCCATTACTTGCCCCAGTGTTTTCTCATTTTAAAAATAACTCGTCTCTCTTATTATTTTTCATCTCATTCAAAAATTTCCACTTTTTAACTAACTAACTAACCAACTACTTTTGGACACTTTGCCCAGCTTTTAGTCAATTTCATAATATAAGCTATTGCACTGGTTTTGGCTGAGATAGAGTTAAATTTCTTAATAGTAGTTAGTATGGGGCTATGTTTTGGATTTGTGCTACAAACAATGTTTATGATAAAGGGATGATTTTGATATTGCTGAGCAGGACTTGCACAGTGTCAAGGTCTTTTCTGCTCCTCACACCACCACACCAGTGAGCAGCTTTGGGGTGCAGTTGGATGGGAACACAGCCAGGACAGCTGACCCCAACTGACCAAAGGGATATTCCGTACCATATGATGTTATGCGCAGCAGTTAAAAACTGGGGAAAGAAGAAGGAAGAGGGGACTTTGGAGTGACAGTGTTTGTCTTCCCAAGCAACTACTTCACATGATGGAGCCCTGCTTTTCTGGAGATGGCTGAACACCTGCCTGCCCATGGGAAGTAGCAATGAATTCCTTGTTTTTCTTTTCTTGCATGTGTACCTTTTACTTTACCTATTAGACCATCTTTACCTCAACCCATGAATTTCCTCGCTTTTACCCTTCAGATTCTCTCCCCCAACCCACTGGCAGGGAGTGAGCAAGCAGCTGTGTAGGCTTAGTTGCCATCTGGGGTTAAACCAAGACATTTATTTTGCTTATTTACTAGTAAACATAGTGGTGCAGCAATTGAGAACTTTAACAAGATGAAGTCAGAACAGCTACAGTGTTTAATACACTGTTGGGCCATCATTTCAGTAAGGTCAGTGCCCAGTGCAGATGTCTCTGGGAAAGAATGGATACATGTACACGATTGGAGTTTTAGCACTACCACTTTCATAATGCAAGTTGGGAATATTTGTAAATTGGTGTGTTATTTAACTCTGAAATGCAGATGACTCCATGTCAAACAGCCTGTGAGTCAAGGTAAGTTGAAATATAATAGCATTGAGAGGAAGAGGAGGGTTGTTGGACTCATCATAAGCGACTATAACTGTGATTCGTTCTGGCTGCCAATATTATCTTGTTAAAGAGACAACTTTATTTCCCCTTTCAAAAAAGTGCTACAGAAGACAGCTCGAGAGAGTGGATTAATGGTTGCATCCTTGTGTTCAGGAATATTAAATGCACTGAATGCTTCTTTCACCACCGAAGCTTTATATGTCATTAAAATTTCTAAATAGATTTATATAAAAACTTCACCAGGATTTATTAGGCCAAGTTTTAAATAATGATGGTCAATACTGTCATAAAAGATTATACTTCTTCCAGAATTAAAAAGTTGGCACCACAATAAATAAGGAAGTGCATTATAACATGGTAAAATCTTCACACGCATCAATGCCCCCAGCCACTTTACTACCTTCTTAAAGGACAGAAGAACAAGGACTTTCATTTCACTTGACAAAAAAAGAAAAAAAAAAAGAAAAAGATAAAAAAAATTTTTAACTCCATTCCCAGAGTTTCTGTAGCCTTTGAAGATTTATGTGCTTTTTAAAACATGACAATTTTTGTAAATGTTATGGGACTAATCTATCAAAGACAGCATATAATCTAATGGAATAATAGGAAACAGAGAATCCTTGGTTTAAATAGCCAGGCACTGTTCTGTTCATAGTGAAATATTATGTTCTAAAACATGCTTTCAGGTGTTTTCTCACATCTATTGTAGGTATTTCCAAAAGATAGGCCTTCTCTGCTTGTCTGTGGACAAAAGGAAGCATCATCTTCCACAGAAACTGATAACTATCAAATCTGTGGAAAAAAATTCATCTAAATTAAAATCTTAGCCAATGTTTTGGAGGACAGAGTTCAGCTGCATTTATAAATGTAAATTAGATACATATCAAATGAAACTGGATGTTATCTGGAAAAAAAGCGAAGAAAATTTGCTTTGACAAGTTCATGCAAGTTAAACTGCATCTCATGACTTTGGGTGTTAATATGGTGGTGCAATGCACACGTCTTATAAAAAACAGGACTGATCTAAACTCTGCTCTAAATTATATCCACACAACATGCTGATTCTAAATGAATAAACCAGAAAACAAAAATCAGCAGTTTATAACACAAAAAAGAAGGTAATAAGTAGTTAGTACATATATCCCTTCTAGCTGTATCTTTGCCTCTGCAGGTACCTCAGGTTGCAGGTAACTTTTCACCTAATGGTACTTTTTGCCTATTTCCATCACCCATCCTTCTCACCTGTATTTCGTTGCCTTCTGTATCATGAGAAATACTGGAATTGAAATTAAAAGTGTAAAAATTGTACTAATTTGAAAATATAATTGTTAGACTGTTTTGAAATTTGTGAAGGAAGTCAGGAGTGGACTGACACAGGATAACATAGAAAATTCAACAATAAGCAATAAAAAACACTCCATCACTCTAAGCAGCATTTTTACATTATGTCTGAGGAAACACACCTTTGTTAGCACCTTATATTTATATACTATACATAGATGGCACAGAATGACTGTGTAGATTAATTTGACATAGTACAAGAGTGTTATGGGTAAGGATGTCATTCATTTTTTTAGTCTGGTTTTCTACCAGATAATTTTTGATGCACTTTAGAGAGTGAAAAGTACAGTTTGGAAAGAAACGGAGCATGTTAGAAGATTTTACTTCTCCTTTACCAAAGCTCACACCTCACCTTGACTTCCTCTTCCAGTCTTTTCATGGTGCCTTTATCTGTGACAGCTTGTTCAAGCCCATTCTTGTCTTTCTAATTAGAGACTTCCACCTTCCTGTGAAAGGTCTGTGTTGCTGTTGTTAGAATGGGCATGTTTTACTTTTGCGAGTGCCATGTCAAAAGAAACCTGTATCTCTCCCTGAAGCCAGACAGAGAGAAGAAATTTATTGATTGTGTCCACAGGGTTATACCAATCTTTGAGCACTTCCAGGGGCACTGAGGCCAGTGTGTCAGAGAAGCAGGTTTGAAAAACTCTGTTAAGAATCCTTTGCAGTCTCTTAAATATCTTTCCTTCCCTCTCATTAAGGACTGATTTGCACCATGGTTTGGAAGAAGGTGTGGATATCCCAAAGCTGTTGGAGATCTAAGCATTCAGTTGACACATAGCATTTCTGTCTGCAGAGTTAGTGGCAGAGCTGGCTTAAGTTTCTTTACATCCACAGGGCAGGCATGCCCTAATTATCTCAGTGATAAAGAGCAAGATGTTTGAATTTGATATCTTGGTCCCTGCGGGACAGAGCAGCTAGTTGAAAGCAGGTCTGTTACACCTCCACCTATGCTCGCTGCTTCTGCATGATCCTGGTTGAGACGGGGGTTCTTAGGGCTACAGGGGCTTAGGCACAGGCTGTTGCTCTTGTTCAGCCAAGGTGATGTTGAAAGTTACTCTAATAGTTAGAGTGGGGAAGAGAGAGTAAAGGACGAAGTAATGACTGATTTCAGTTCTGCAGCTTAGAGCACCCAGGAAAAAGACTTCCCTGACTGGTAGAAAAAGTTATCACAACATTGACAAAGTCGTCCTTAGATCAGAGATAGGCTGTGGAGCACAGCTTGTGACAGTGGCTATGCAAGGATTGTATCAAAATGCACACCGGTCTGAAATATTTGTGTTTGCATCACACTATGTCACTGGGTTTGGCTGTCCTAGGTCTCATGAATCCTCCACTTTCTTCTACATCCACCCAGTCCGTTCCCAGCATAGTCCTCACACAGCTTTGCAGAAGTTCAACATGTACTAAAACTTGGCCTCCTGGGGTATGACAGACTTAATAGACTCATAGAATAACAGGTTGGAAGTGACTTCAAGGATCATTTGGTCCAAACACTTTTGGCAAAAGCATAGTCTAGATGGCCCAGCACCCTGTCCAGATGAATCTTAAAAGCGTCTGACGATGGGGAATCCATCACTTTCCTGGGGAGATTATACCAATGGTTTATTGTGAAAAATTTTCTTCTTGTGTCCACTCAGAATCTCCCCAAAAGTAACTTACACCCATTATCCACCATGTTTAATACATGACTCCTAGTAAAAATGGTGTCTCCATCTTCTTTGTAGCCCCTCTTTAAATAATGGATCATGACAAGAACGTCTCCTCTAAGTTTTCTTCTCTCAAGGCTGAAAAAACCCAATTCTCTCAGCCTTTCCTCATATATCAGGCTTCCCAGTCCTTTGGTCCCCTTGGTGGCCCTTCTCTGGACACTCTCCAGCCTTGTCACACCATTTTTGTATAGCAGGGACCAAGCCTGAACACAGTACTTCAAGCACTGAGTGGGATAATGACTTTACAGCTGGTGCTGCCCTCGTTGATGCAACCCAGTATTATGTTTGCTTTCTGTGCCACTGCCACACACTGTTCACCCAAATTGAGCTTGTTGTCCACCAGGTCCCCAGGTCCCTTTCCACAGAGTAGGGGCTGATCATGCTGCACGGACAACATATTCAGACCCCAGAGGACAGCAGGCCCCCCCTGCACCTTCACAACCTACTTCTTCAGTGGATGGACCTTGAAAGATCTGGTTTAACAGGCAACTTGATAAACGGGAGTGAAAAATGTGATCTCAGAGGAAATAAATAGATCAAGGGAGTACATGGATGTGGAATTAGAAGCTCACTCTGTGATTTTGCAAGTTATCAGATTCAAGAGTTTGTAAGGCACTGAAGTATTGGCATGAAGTGTTACCAATTAGTAACAGTGTTAGAAAATCATTGATTAGCAGATGCAGTATGCTCAACTGTGAAGGTGTCCGCAAAGAGAATAGGGCCACGAGGAGAGAAAAGGATAGATTTAGAGAAGAGCAGTCTTGCAGAAAGGGCAGGAAGCAACACAAGTGCCCCTAGACCTCCATTCCACAGCTAAAATTTCTGTGAATGAAGAAGGCTTCTAGACGAAAAAGTTTTCAGGGAAGGATCCCCTATGAAAGCGGGCAAATAAATGCTTTCAGCACAAAAAGAAGAGTCCAGAAACAACTAACTCAGCTTGTCATTTCCTTTATTGCAGCTTGGAAGTCAGTCAGTCAGTCTCCTTGTGGGACTGAGGCTAGCGCACTGATATAAATACACTATTTTCTTGCCAAATGGACACATTTTGAGGAAGCTGCTATTTCATCCTGATGAGACATTTAATTTGCCATGCCATCTAATAGATAAAATTAAAAAAAAAAAAAAAAACAACCAGAGGCTCTAAAACACGCCACTGCCGTTCCGAGCTTCGAAGCTCCTCTCCCTCAGATAACCCATTTCCTACATTAACGAGATGGAGGCACTCATGTGTGGTGCAATAAAGACAAAATCAAGTGTTCTTTTGCACTGTTCTGTCAAGTCCTCCAGGAATATGTGTGGCTGCAGCTTTTATGCCCCGATTCAGAATGGTACCAGAGGAAGATATAAAAAAGCAGAATTCAATATAGGCAGACTCATCTGGAAGCTGAAGAAGTTTTGAAGCACTACAATACTGCCAGGACATAATTAAGCAGAGGGTAACATAATTAAGCAGAGGGTGAAAAGACCAGGGGCCTACTGAAATCTTTGAGGGTTTTTTTCAATGATCTCGATGGAATGCGGATTTGACTTAAAACTGCTTGTGCTAAATTTGTCCACAGCTTTACTGATGAGATTGTTCATCCTATTTTTCACCCCAGCATGAAGCTTTTGTTGCTAGTTAGATGAAAACATGTAATTAATCAGTACTTCTACAACAGCATGCACACTCTGTATTAAAAATATGAATCAGGCCACATGGGTTTCTAGCCTCTTTTTACGAAATCTCATTGCATCTTCTCTTCCTTCTTATCTTTCACAAATGAAAGCCAGGAGCCAAAATCCACAGTCCAGAATGCATCCACTGTGGGAATCAGGCAGATCCTGCTCTTGCTGTGCTATGCAAACAAAGCTTTTACAGTGAAGACGTCACTGACCTTAAACTTATTGTGGCATGTCCAACCCATAAGTCTCCTAGAGGTTTCTCAGCTTTCATTTTAATAGCTCCTTAGAACAGATGTTCCTTTCTCCTCCTTTAATTTCTGTCTATTCCCCTTAATGATGTCAGCATTCAGTTGCAGAGCTGAAAGCTTTGAAGGCATGGATCTGAGATACCTTTAGAGAATGCTGCAAGAGAAAATGTGAGCCTGATCTGATACCTTTCTATAGCCTGAATGTGCACCAAGCATGTGGACGGGTCAGTTAAACTGTGAGTAAAACAAAATGATAATTGTGGGAAAACTCTTGCTAAGTTCACGAAGTGATTGGATCAGCAATTAGGTTGGTCCCTTGGTTCAGCTAAAAAAATCTTGAGTTATTGTCCCTGCTGTGAAACCACTGTGGGAGCACAAGTCATATCAACTACACGGACAAATTATGTTTAATATGTAGAATTATGTTCCTCATCTTGCCTGCTGCTCCTCATTGTGGCTGTAATCTGGAAAGGTCATAAACCATTTGTCCATTTGCCATTTGGAATAAGAATTGTAGAAGACTAAGTCTGATACAAGCTACTTCTCTTTTCTTTCTTGTTTGTCGCAAGGGCTCACAAAACTCAACTGGAGGGGGTGATAAAACAAAACTGCACACACAGAAAACATCTCCATTTTATGTTCTCTTCTTCTTTACAGGGTGGAAACAGGTGGAAAAGTGTGCAGAAACTACACGGCATTTCTACAGGATGGAAAAGTGTGCACTTACTCCACAGAAATGCATCTGGAATTCTGCAGAAGCACAAATTAAAGCTTTTTACCATCCAACTGCAAGCCTACTACAAAGTTTCATGTTATGCAGCATCCTTAAGAAAAAGGCAAAACATTTAATTGATTAAATATGGAGATAAGTCATCATTGAGAGGAAGGACAGAATTAGGTGTTTTGGATAAGAGAAAACAGATACATGTTCTTAGTGGATATTTGGTGAGCAAGTGTAAGTCAATGAGGCTGAGACAGAGAAGGGCTGTTCCAAAAAGGCTGGAGCCTTACAGGAAAAATTCCTGACCTAGCTGTAAGTGTGTGTTGAAGTAGCAGCAGAGAGCTTCTGTCAAAAAGTTTCAAAAGGTTTCAAAGATGGAAAGTTAAAAAAATTTAAAGAAAAGGCCTATTTTTCTTATTTCATTGGTATAAAACATGAGGTTTGCAAATGAAATTTTTTTTAATAGAGACTCATTTAGAAGAGAAAGCGTGCAACCGAAGGGGGAATCAGCCTTGATGAATCCAGCTACGACTTAGAAATGAAGTATTTGTACCACAAGCAATTAATTCTGCTGAGATTTATTTAAATTGCAAATGCAGGAAGGAGATAATTTCTGTTCTGCCCTGTTCATCAAAAACTCCACCCTATCCCAAACCTCTCAGCATCAGATACAGTCACAAAATATTCAGAACAATGTCATCAGAGCAAACTTTAATTAGGGGATCATACCCAAAGGGCATGGCACTATTTCTAATTGAGAGTTTTTTGTCCCTTTCAAATTAACATTTCAAAAGGCATCACATGGAGTAGAGTCTTGGTCCTTTCCATCATTGTTAAAGTTTCTTAAATATGGGACATGAGAGAAGGAAGAAATATGATACCTATGTGAAAACATGAACTGCCAGGCTGATTGTTTGAAACAGGTAGAATTCTGCTTTGTGAGATAAACTAAATTCAGCAAAACGCATCCCAGGTTTATCTGTGCGGAAGGAAGGAAGGAAGGAAGGAAGGAAGGAAGGAAGGAAGGAAGGAAGGAAGGAAGGAAGGAAGGAAGGAAAGAAGGAAGGAAGGAAGGAAGGAAGGAAGGAAAGAAGGAAGGAAAACAGACAAAGAGTAATATCATTTTTTTGTTTTCATTTGGGATAGAGTTAACTTATTTATTAGCAGCATGTGTAGTGCTATGTTTTAGATTTGGAATGAGAAAATACTTTTGATAGCACACTGGTGGTTTTAGTTGCTGCCAGGCAGCCAAGATCTTTTCTGCTCCTCATATTGCTCTATCAGCAAGTAGGCTAGGAAAGCACAAGAAGTTGGGAGGAGACGCATCCACGACAGTTGACCCCAACTGACCAAAGGGATATTCCATACCATGTGACATCATGCTCAGTATATAAAGCTGGGGGAAGAAGAAGGAAGGGGAGGACATTTGGAGTGATGGCCTTTGTCTTCCCAAGTAACCATTACATGTGATGGAGCTCTGCTTTCCTGGAGGTGGTTGAACCTGAACTTTTCTGGGCTGAACCCATCACTGTTTATGGGAAGTAGTGAACACATTCTTGTTTTGCTTTGCTTGTATGTGGGGCTTTTGTTTTACCTATTAAACTGTCTTTATCTCAAATCCACAAATCTTTTTCTCACTTCTCTTCTGTCTCCCCCATCCCGCTAGAGGAGGTGCATGCAGTTGCATGGTCCTCTCTGCCAACTGGGGTTAAACCAGGACAACCATTAAAGTAAAACATAAGGAAAAGAGCACAGAAGTTCTTCTGCCAGTTAGTGCTCCCTTGGTTCAGACTACCATGGCAGAGATCTGAAATCCCCAGCACCTAGAGCCTCAGATGCTGCCAGAAAAGTATTGGCAGCAGCTATTTCCGTGCTCAAAAGCATTTTGACAAGGTGAATTTACTCAATGTTTAAATAGAGATTGAACAGGGCATCTGCTAAGCAGTCTTCTCCCTTATTTCCCTTGATGGAAAGGGTTAAAAGAATCAGCATTCATAGCTGAGTAAAGATTTATGTAAGATATTGTGAGATGCAGGAAGTAATTACCATCTGTCCTGGTAGTTGATCACACATTCAGCACCTAACACTGGCAAAATCAGCATCCCCCACCCATTCCAGCTCCCACGCTTTCCTTTTGAGATAAGCCAGGAGGGATGGATGCTCACCACTGCTTAAGTGACCCAAGCTTCAGAAAGCAGATGGTCTTTTTGTTTTCATCCTGCCCTCGCACACGTCAGGGCACCAAACCTCCTGCAACTGCCAGAAGCATCTCTTGTGACCATCAGAGTACAGCAGGGCAGGGGGGTAAACAATGAAAAATTATGGAAAAGAGGAAAACAGAAAAGTGCAGCCCAGTCAGGTCTGTCTCTAGGAAACTGTATGCCCTTGGTTCTGTGCAAGGAAAATCACAGAGGGCAGAACTGCTGAAAAGCTTGGAAGGGAATGCTACATCAGGATTTGTGGTCAGCCACAGGAGGAAGAGTGTTGGGTTTTTTTACTTCCTCCAGTAACTACCAAAGAAGAGAAAAAGATCAAAACAGCACCACATCACTGGTCAAAACCCAAAACCGCTGAGTGAGAAACAGTATCATGATTTAGCACCCCTTCTAAAAATAAGAATTACTATTATTTATTATTTGAAATATTATCTGTGGTTTTTGCTGTTGTGTAGTTCACTTGTTTTTTTAACTTGACTGCTGCTCCATGGAACTCAATTTTCAAATATTTCCCCCTGTCAGAAGACTGCATTTTCTCTCAAAATGAAAGTTCACTCATTTAAACAGCAGGACATTAAAGAACGAGACCTTCAGGAAAACAAAAGGAAAACAGTAAATACCAGGAAGTTTGTCATAAAATCAGGAAAGCTGGCAGCACTGGCAAAATAAGAGAGTGCTTACACACAGTAAGAATGCCCCCAGATGCATTTATATTGGGCCAGAATAGACACTGCACAACCTGCAGCACAGCAAAGGGGTGTTCAAACTCAAACCATTAAGTTCACACATAACACAGCCAGTGCTCTACAGACTGGACAGACCAGGTCTGTGTTACTAGTTGGACCTCTGCTGTCTTTGCAGAATTAAGCAAATAGCAGGTCAAAGTGACTCTAAAGCCCGTGAGCACTCTGTTGCCCACCCTTTCTGGCCTTACATTGTGGAAAAATTCAGCTGGCTAAATGTAGATATCTATGTCTGAGACAGATAGACACTGTGAGCCCTCTGCAAACAGAGGAGATCTGGGCAAGGCACTTGGTGATTTAGCACCTACTAAGGCAGGTCAGATGAACAGCATGCTAGAAGCACCCACTTCAGGTGGTGCAAAGAGGATTCAAGAAAGGTTGTTCAGATATAGGTGGCCATGTGGTAGCCATCCAACTTCAGATGAAAGAAGTCCACCTCTTGGGGAAGAATGACTCCATGGAGAGCAGGGGATACTATAAGCATCTAGAGGGGTTTAGATCTTAGGAAAGGAAGGTCTTAGGATCTTAGGAAAGGAGGCTGTAGAGAGATGGGAGTTGGTTTCTTCTCCCAAGTAACAAGTGATAGAGGAAATGGCTTCAGGTTGTGGCAGGGGAGGTCTAGATTGGATATTAGGAAAAATTGCTTTGCTGAAGGGGTTATCAAACATTGGAACAGGCTGTCCAGGGAAGTGTTGGAGTCACCATCCCTGGAGGTATTTAAAAAATGTGTAGATGTAGTGCTGAGGGACATGATTTAGTAGTGGATTTGGCAGTGCTGGGTTAACAGTTGGACTTGATCTTAAAGGTCTGTTCCAACCAAAAAGATTCTATGTTTTTATGACTCTAACCAAAACAGCAGCAGCCTATTCTGAGGAAGACTTGAGGGCAAGCCTGATCTCCTCAAAGTCTGAGAGACCCAGAAACTTATCAGAAAGCTGCATCAACCTCTGTAACCTTCAAGGTCATTTAGCACAGCACTTATTCAACTTTCATTGGACCTAGGAAAAGGAATAATTAATGTTTTCAGGAAAATTAATTTTCCTGGGAGCATTGAGCTTCCAGGCACTAGCATTAATCTTTCTAAATGCTATTGTTGCATTATTGTTCGCTGCTTTGTTTATTGGCTACAGTTATTCTTGACCTTCTTGACTATAAAAAAAAATGCAGGCAAAATTTTATGTAGGCCACATGGAGCTCAAATTAGAAAATACAGGAGAAAATAATTCATTTTCTTAGCTCACAGGAATTAGTGATCTGATCTACTTAGCTACTCTTCAAGGTTCTCATGCATTAAAAAAAGCTAGTAAGAATGTGTTACAAATAATGAGAAGGCAACTAGTGAAATTAGAACATTTTTCCAAGGTCTGCTTGAATGCCCTCTGAATTAAGGGAAGCAGAATGAGAGTGTAAGGGCTTGAGTTGTGTTTGACACCAGGAGTATTGAGCACCCAGGCAACGCAACATCAACTCTTCCTTCATGGTGAAAGATGGGATGTGAATTTATTGCTCAGGCTACAGGTTGCACAGCTGCAGGATGCTTACTACAGCAATAAGCTTTCATGTAAACATGAAGTGCTTGCAACGCTTTAGTTTTGCTACAGAAATGAAGCAAACATTTGCAGAGACATAAAGGCCCAGAAAAAAAATGCCAAAGGGCAACTGTCATTGATCTTATACCTATCTTATTGTTATAAGAGAACTCTTCAGGAAAGAAAAGTGAGCTTCATCAGTATAGACTAGTTAAGATACTTGGAAAAGAGTATATACTAGTATAGTATGAGTCTGTGAGTATAGACTAGTTAAGATACCGGAAATTTGTATGTGGACAAATCCTCCATCCTACCTTTGGATATTCACATTTGGAAATAATACTGACACTTCTATCAAATTAAAAGTTCTGGAAAATACGCAATACTGAATAACTTAATTTGGATCCTTTTTTTTTTTTTTTTTCAAAATGTGCTAATCTTCTGAAATTAAAATCTTTCTCTTCAGTTTATTGAACTTAGTCCAAACACCTCTTCATTAGTCTAGTAATCCCTTCAACAATTACATGCTCTTTAGGAGCAGTAGTCAGGGTGCCATCCACTTTCTCCCTTTGGTAATGCTCTTTGCTTGGACTGTGTCTCTCAAAACCATAGTTATTACACAATAACCAGGAAGCAGATCTCTGGCCGAGATTGAAAAAACTTGAAAATTTAGTATATAAGAGGAGACAAATAAACTAAAAGTTCTCTCTGAAGAGAGAACTAAAGTAAAACTCCAGAGGAAATTATGGTACATTAGGTGGACACACATTAATTTTGAATGAGATAAAATATAAAACGCATTGTTGGTTTTGTGGGTTTTTAAAAACCATTATTTCAGCCATTATTTGTTAGTGAGAATAAGAGACATGAGAATGGTAGGAGGAGATTTTATTTTCTACTCAATTAACTGATGTAAATTGGAGAAACTTTCAGATGCTTAAACCTTTCTTCAGATCTGAAAAAAGCAAGAAAATTCCAAGCTAGCTTGAGAAAAGGTCAGATCACGCATGATTTTTGGTATCTGTTTTATGTACCCAGATCACTTAAGGCAAGAAGAGAAAATCTGGCTTTGTTTTTACAAATAATACGCCTTTATAAATGTCCCAATCATCTCCTAGCTTGCTGCTTAAACAAGGAATCTGCCTTCTTCAGGAAAAAACAAACAAACAAACAAACAAGATAAACTTCAATTAGATGAGAGGCTGTAAATCCCCTATGTGACCCAGCTGGGTTCATTGCAGAAGAAAAGTGTCCAAGTGTTTTCCTGAGCTCTATGTACTTCCCTGGCCTCGAGTTTTGCAATGTCCTTGTTCTCTGTTGGTGTCATATCCAGCCACTACCATCTTTGTTTGCAATTGGTACTACAAAATATAACTGCAAGAGAAATACCACAGCACTGTAATTTAATAAATATCATACTGCTGAGATATTTGGGATATTTTGTTTTTTAACTGATGAGGTCTCATATGGGTAACATCCTTGCTTATAGAAGACTCTCTCATGTTCTTGTTCTTACTTCTAGGGCAAAAAAATAAACAATCCAGCAGAGGACCAAGAACCCTGTTCTTTACCTGGAACCACACAGATGACTTCTGAATGATGAAAATTCATATGTCCTTGAATTTGGTTAAAGGAACTGAGATTTCTCTACGGCTTCTTCCTAAACAACTGAAGAATTCAGGTGACAGTCAATTTGTGGATATGTGAAAGCATTTAAAAAAATCCACAAAATTATAAGGAGAGAAAGAATTTGGGAACCCAGGGAGAAGTAAAACAAATTTATGGGCAAGCGGTACTTTGCTCTTTCTATCGAGGAAATGACAGGAGTGAAATGATGGAAGCAGGAAGGACACATGAGTGGATCTACTAATCAGGAGCAGAGTTGTTCAGAAATATTCAGTTATTCTGAAGTCATTTGTCTTCATTTTGGGGGATGGTTCAGTTCAGACAATGTTGGTCCAGAATTCTGGCAATGTTTTGATGGAAGATTGCTTGGCTTCCTACCAAGTTATTTCTCCAGGACTGTCACGGGCCAAACACTCAGGATAAACTTACTGACAGATTGATTCAAATCTTGGAAACCAAACTCCCCAATAAACCACAGATCTTTTGAGGTCTAAAGATCTGTGGTCATCTCATGGAATCAGGTTTTTCAGATTCTGGAGGTTTTGTTCTGAATCAAAAGAAAATCCATTTTAAAACATTAAAATATTACTTAAAACAAAATTTATCCACTAAACAGATCTACAAATCAATTCTGCATAATCAATTCTCCACTAAATTTCTCCACAGATCAATTTTATGGAAAACAATACAGGATGGTCTGGGACAGTTAACTTTTGGGCTTCTTTGTATGAAATTCAAACATTCTAAGGCATAGTTGGATATCCTTTCTTTGAAGGTTACAAGTAGGTCATAGAGGTGCTTATTGTTCCCATTTTCAGATGCTGCAGTTCTGGCTTTCAATCTGTTCTGGGCTCTTCAGAGTCCTGCAGAGACCTGAAAACTGATGAGTGCTTCAGCCAGGAATTAACACTGTGGTTGAAGCATCACTGAGTAGGAAGGAGTAGGATCACACCCAGATGCTGTAGAGAAAGATTCACGTGTTTTCACATTCCCATGATGTTGGGGAGGCATTTCCTACACCTGCCTTCCTATCCTTCCCAAAATCAAAGTATCATCTGTCCTTCATCCTGTTTTCCATAATTTTCCCAGGGATTTCCTATCCCCAGATCTCCTCTTTATCAACATGTCCCAGTCCTCTTTCCTCTTCTGCTACCCACTTTGAGGAGACTGTTATGTTACCAAATAAAGTGGGAGAAGGATTGTCCTGCAGCCTCAAGGGCAACCAGTAGAGCGTGGTCCATATCTATGTATCTGGAGTCACTTGGCATCCAAAACAGGGGTCCATCCAAAGTGGCCATTGGGAAAAGCTGTTGGGAATGGACAATACAAACGTCAATTACTAAATCAAATAGAGTGAGGACAGATCTGAGCCCTGGAACACAGTTGTCATTAAAGTAGTTTCTCTTGCTATTGTCACCAGTCAACTAGCATTGCACCAGTGCTGCCTGGACACAGGCATTAGCCCTGGCCAGAAACATTCCCAACAGGAATCTTGGATACGTTTTTTCTTATTTGGAGGCAGAGTGTTCAACAGCAAGGCTGTGTCTGAAATGTGCCAGCTGCCTTTGGGGCCACTGAACAGGCCCTGGCGCTGCTTATTATTAGAAGTACAGTCAGGGCAGACACCTCCCCTCCAGCCTCTGTCCCTGCCATCTGCTGCGTGTCTTTTCCTCAGGGTCCTCACATATTGTCTAGCCTGCTGTTCCCCACAGCCTTAGGGCTCAGAGGGGCACCTTCACAGCCCTGTCCCTGTCCTCCACCATCCAGAGTTCATTCTGGTTCAAGTGCTTTCCATTCCCTGATGTGCCAGGGACTATGGCCACAAATTCTCACTCCCTTATACGTTTTGTCTCCCTTTTCCCTCATAGCATCCTCTTTTTTCTTATATATATATTTTATTTATTTTTTTACTTTACTTTTTTCTGTCTCTGAGATTCATCATTTAGGGTGTCAACACTTTAAACTGTTGGGAAACACTGACACTGAGACAATTTTTACACTGGAAAGTGTCAATATGTGCTGTCAACTGTTTCTGTGATATAGAGACAGTGATGAGAGCTGGCTGCTGACAGGATTTCAGCATGTCTGTCTAACACCCACATCTTCCTCTTCACTTCCCACACCTTGCCAAAATCAGCAGGCTTCTGCTAATATTAGGTGCCCTCCAATATCCCACCTGGTCTCCATCTGCCAGAGGAGGAGGATATGGGTATCCTATAAACTCTTTGCCATAACTTCCAACTCCAGCTCAGGCATCTGTTGAGTATCTCAAATGCACTGAGCAACTACATGCCTAAAACTGAATTTCACCCCTAAAATTTGATGTCTAAAAGGTCCATTGACTACAGCGGGACCTAAGACAGCTGTTGTATCTGTAGGCAGCTACCTATGGACACCTGATCTTTGCTTTAGACTGAACTGAATTGTTCTATAGGTTCCTTCCAGTATATTAATAAAATAGAGAGGCTGTGATTCAGACGTTAGCACAGGTTTCTGCTGCTATTTGAGGTGTCTGAGGGGCCCCTACCCAGTCACCAGTGGCCTCTCCAGGGGGGTCAGGTCTTTCCTAGGGTCTTTGTAGTGCACAGTTCTGTGCAGCTCTCTTGGATAACCTAGGGTACCACAAGTGGTACGAAGCATCTATGCTCAGGCAGCTAAATCCCATTCCTAGTTCACTTAAACAGTTGCTTGCCAACACCTAAATTCAGATCTTTTATCTCAAAGAGAGTTACACCTTTGAAGTCTACCCTAAAACTACAAAATGAGCCTTTCAAACGCTTTACAGATCATATTTCTAAGCACTGGGTCTTAGATTTTCATTGACGTTCACAGTGTTAACAGCCCATCTCAGTTAAAAATTGTTGTATCCAAAATAAGCCCTTGTATGTCTAACTAGCAGAGGAAAATTATTATGTTACACTAGGTAAAGAAGTAGTTAAATTTCAAGCTCTTTCCTATCTGTAGGGAGTGTCAGACAACCACTTAACTGTCCTGGATGTCAAAACGTGTACTTGAAACTCTATTAGGTAATTTTCATCCATTTCAATATGCAGCAGCATCTACTTTAGGGTAAGTCAATGGTAATTTGTTTTGTTGAATCAGGAACCAAATTTATCATATATTTAGGGCCAGATATTCCACATCCCGTTTCCCCACAGTCATTACTAATTATAAGGGGAAACAAAACAAAACAAAACAAAACAAACAAACAAAAAAAAAACAACCAACCACCACCACCAGCAACAACAAAAAATACTTTTCTTCATTGGTGGGGCAGTGCAGCAGTGGAAATGTTTGTCCAAAGATATTGCACAGTCTCCATCCTCAGAGATTTTAATGACTTATTTAGACAAAGGCAGTGTAAGATGTAAACCAGTGCTGGCAATATTTCTTCCCTGAGTCAAAAGTCAGACTAGAGGTGCCATTTCCAACCAACATCTCTATTATTCTGTGAGCTATAAAAACCTAAACTTTTGCATACAATGTGAGAATAGAGGACACACTTTGCCCTGAGATTTGATCTAAGCCTCCACTGACGTTAATGAGAATTATGAACATGTAGCTGAAGATGAGATCTTGGCCTCAAAATGAAGATTCAATTGATATATTTGAGACAGATGCCAGATTTTTAGAAAGATTTTACCAGTGATATTTTTGCTGAGAAAGGTCAACTGACAAGCACCTTCTTATTAATGATAATTTCTAATAGGAGAAATCCTTTACTCTGAACTGAAAGCCACGTTATAGTGGGACTTGGAACTTGTGGCGAGCCAATGCAATACATCTTCATAGGGCTGCAGACCTTCCTGCAGAAAATGCTATCTAATCTTTAAAGACAATTTATTGAAGGAAATTGCAGACAGCTTGAAAACATCCATGATCCTGTGTCCTGACATTGGCTTTTAAGATTGCTCTATGACTTTGTGTCACTGTTCTTTCTTATTTTGGTCTTTCAATTTATCTGACTTTGGCTTTCATGTGATGTCTGATGTATCACTTTGTCTCTTCTCTCCCACCACCATCTCTTCCTTTTTTTCTATTTCAGGTATGACAGGATCCTTTTATTTTCTCCATTGTGTGCCCTGTACACGCAAGTAATCAACCACAGTTGACATTATAGAGCATGGAATATCCCTTTGGTCAGTTGGGGTCAGCTGTCCCCACTCTGTCTTCTCCCAACCTACATGGGTTGGGTTCACCCCCAACCTACTCGCTGGTGGGATGGTGTGAGGAACAGAAAAGATTCTGACTCTGTGTAAGCACTGCTCAGCAGTAATGAAAATATCCTTCAATTATCAACACTGCTTTCAGCACAAATCCAAAATGTAGCCGTATATGAGATGCTGTCAAGAAAATTAACTAACCCAGCCAAAACCACCCCACTCTTCTGTTATGGGAATTCCCACTTCCTGAAGGATATCTCTAGTTATTTATTGCATAGAAAATAAATTTCTCTGTCAGTCAGTAAATGACACTTAAATTTATCTTTTGACCATTGCCACTTTGCTTTAGTTAAAAGCTCTGTGAAGAATAAAAGTTTTCTTTTGCTTTGGTTGACTTGGATTTTGTCAAATATTTTAAAGTGAAAATAGAACCATGAGCCACCATAATATTTCCTCTCAACTGAAAGCAAATTCTTTCCTCTGAGAAAACAAGATTTAAATTCCAGAACTGTGCTTTACTTTCCCAAGGATAAGAACAAATGTGAGCTAATGCAGACTAAAAGATTCAAATAAATTTTTTAAAAAATGAGTTTATCTCTACTCAGTCAGAAAATGCAGAATTGCATTCTTTTGCCAATAGCTGGGGTTGTGTCAAAAAAAAGTCTGAAAACATTTCTGTGGTCGTGTTTAAATAGCAAAGTTGCAGGCACCTGGGACATTCTTAAAATTGACCAGTTTTACTTTTTCCTTTTACTTTGCCTCCCTTTTTTTGACTAGCATGTAGAAGAAAACAATGATCCCTAGGTTTGATGGGTAAAAGAAAGGTTTTGCGAACTCAAAGAGAAGGTTGCACTTCTTTTCAATGCAATTTTTCAAAAAGGTAACATTTTTACAGACTGCAACAACAAGCACTAAGGTAAGAAATATGAAAGAACTGGTAGAGTGGGAGATTTTTAAAAGTGTTATTTATTTATAGTAGTGTATACACATGTAGAGCTAGTTTACAGCAAATACACAATCTTTTCTCACAACTTTGAAAGTATAACTCAAGCACTAAAAGACCTAAAGAGTGACTGCAAATAAGTGAAGGAAGGAAAATCGTAACATTTATACGTTTTAGGTTGATCCTTCTCAAAGCACAAATGAGGCATAAAAAATCTGTCCACTAAGGACAAAGCTTCTTTGACCGTATTATTTTGCCAGGGAAGAACATTGAAACTAAAATAGTTGGGTTATTACAAAACATTTTCATTCTTCAAGGACTCTGGATGGTAAAAAATCCACCTTTGAGAAGTAGCTTTGGTGACCCCCAGATTTTGCAACAGTGGTACTAAGTGAACACGTACCCTTGACATTCGGAGAGGTGGCAGGCAATTACCTTGATTGGTAGAATTTCAGTAAGTACTAGTTATATATTGTCTTTTACCTTACATGCAGCTGTGGGTTTTTTTGGTGTGGGTTGGGTTTTTTTCCCCACTAAACTGTGGGAAATAGCTTGGAAGTATGAAAAAGCATTTTGAAAATTATGTTAGCTACATACTAGAGTGGCAGTTTCTACATCACAGTGCTGCTTCTACCATGAAAACTACAAGTAACCAGACAAATTTTGATCTTCAGCCCCACAGCTGTCTAAGTGGAGGGGGTAAGTCCCGTAACAGAGTGAAGCTGGCTTTCTCAGTGTCACGTAAGCAGCTGGAGCACTTTGGAGCATCAGAAAACATCCCAAGAAAGATTGCAGAAACTGACATAAAATTACATCTCAAGGAGGATACAAGTAAATCTGTTGTTGTCAACTCCCTGACAAAAACAGAAACAAACTTTATGTAATGCTGGTGACACATCATGATAGTGGAGAACACAAGCATCCCTAGGTATTTTGAGACCATTTCGCAGCAAGAGGTTTATTTGTCTCAAAAGCCCTTACAAAACTAAAAAAACACTAAATAAAATCATCAGCAGCACACAATTAACCAAAAAAGGAAATAAAGGAAAACCTTGTAATTCTGAGTTAATGACAGCATGTTTACTCAATCAGATCCTATTGCCTTTGTTGGCTAAAGATGGATATTCCATGATGAAAACAGAAGCAAGATCTCTGAACCACTGGAGGGAAAACAATAGATAGGCATGAACTGCCTTCAGGAGAAGGTTGATGCCAAAGTCTCCTCTTCCTTAGTAGATATTTTCATTGTAATATTTCAGACCATAGTCCAGGTTCAGTGTTAGGGTTTTTTTCAACTTGGCAAAAGGTGGCAGGGATATAAACCAAATCCCTCCCCCTGACTGTACCAGAAGACTCAGTCCTGTTTCTGTGCTCAGGAGGACTGGGGTGGAGGATCCTCCTTGCTACCAGGACTGCACACTCTTTGGTGGATGGAGCATCCTGAAATCTCCCTTTCCAGTGCCCTGTCCAGGCCTTGCAAGCATCAGCAGCTTCTCCTCACTTTCCAACATTAATTAGTTTGTTAAATGAGTATGGGTGTTTTATTATTCCCTAAAAATACATATGTTCCAACTCATTTAAAAATGAATGAGGAGAGCGGGAAGTATTACAGCCAGTGCTCCTTAGCAGGTGAGGCTGAATGTCTGTAATAACTTCCTATGGCCTTCTGATCCATGAACTGGCAAAAAAAACCACCTAGACTGGCTCAGACTCAGATGTGCAAGGTCCATCTTGTTGGTTCAGCAGCTCTTGTCCTGCTGAGAGGGAAAGGCTCATCATGTTTCTTCCCCCATGCAGCCAAGGGGACAAAGGCAGTAGAAGACCTCACACCCCTCTGTGTCCTGGCAGGACATAGCAATAAACCAGCTGCCATGCCTGGAGAACTCCAGCAGCAGAAGGTCCCACAAGAGGAGCCTGCAACCCCCATCAGCCCTCAAATCCCCTGGCATGCTAAAAGGTTGCCAGATGCCTGCTCAGGAGCTCAGGGGACAGCAGACGATGGCAGGGTGCATCTTTCCCTTGCTGCCCTTGGAGGAGAGCAGCAGCCCCTGGCATTCACTCACTGGGCCAAAGTATGTTGCTCAGGCTTTTGGCCAAATCTAGACAAAAAGTTGACCAAATTTAGACAAAACAAACGTATTAGCAGTGCTTGGCACTAGTGGAAGAGAAGGCCTGGTGGCACCTTCCATCTCTAGCAATATTAATTTCCTTCCTCTCAGCAAAGACAAGATGGCAGCTGGCACTGCCATTGCTCCTCACAAAATGTCCGCCATGGTGATCTGCCTTCACTGCAAAATGGCTGCTGGCAGCTTCTAGAAACTACCAAGTTTCAACTGGTTTATTACTATTTTGCCATTCCCCATGCCAGAATTTTATTCTCCCTGCTGTCAGAGCTCAGCCTTTGCTCTGCCTGCTGAAGAGAGGAGGCACGCCTGGCTCTTCCCTTTGGGGTGCCATTAATAATTCTCCCCAAAGGAGAAGATGGGGAGAAAAGGCCACAGACTCCCAGCTTTATTGCCACCTTCACTGACTTAAAAGGTAATCTAGTGAATTACAGGAGATTTAAAGATTACAATTCTTAATGTTATTGAAAGGGACCAGAGGAGAAGAGTAAATGTAAACAGCTAGGGAAAAAGCACAGAGGAGAAAACAGAGACTCAAAGTGCAAAAAGGAAAATAGGCCAAGAATAAATTTGCATCTTAAATTCTGCTGAACTTAGTCTATTAATAAGTAGACAAATCTGTCAACTCTGCTCATCTGAATGGAAAGTTTTATATCAGGCTACACTTCCCCGGCAGAAATTAATACAGACTTTACAAGGATAAAAGTAGCGAAAGCCCCACATGAGAGGAGTCATCAGGTCTCTGCCAGCGGCAGCTATTGATTCCCCATCCTGAGAGGGAGCATGGCTGACATCAGTGCAGGCTGTCCTGGTTTGACACTGGAAAAGATGCAGCTTTTTAGCCATATTGGATGTGCACAAAACCAAGAGTCGATATCTTAGAAAGACTCCTGCTTGTGCCTGACTTGCCCAGGTGGGAACAGCCATTGAATTAATTGCAATGAAAATTAAATTTGTGAAGTACAAGTCAATCTTGATGTTTTGATTCTTTTAGGGAACTCTTAGGTGTATTTTTCCCAAAGTGCTGCTTGCTGGAGGCATGCCATTAGGTGGTGTTTCATTCAAGATACATATTTCTAATCCTACAGGTGAGAAATAAAGGATAAACAACCTGGGTTCAGTAAAAGCATCAAAAATAAACACCAATACATAAGACCACCCCAACTATATTGTTGTTTCTCAAATCTTGTGACTGCTGCACCCTGAATCATGACTTCTAAATTTTCGAGGCCAGTATCACTGTGCCTTTCCTTGTCCATTCCTTTATTACTAAAGTTTTCTTCCCTGGATCACTACCCTTTAAATGGAACATTGAGCCTTCCCTCCACAGAAGCTTCTACTAGCAATGGCAGCCCAGCTGGAGTTACCCAAATCTCCCCTCCACAACAAATCATCTGGGGAGACTCTGCCATAGACTGGCCGAATTTTGGTCTTCCACTCCTTCTTTCCCAACACTGGAAAGTTTCTTGTCTTTTTATATAATTGCAGACACTGCAGTAGTTCTCATCAGTCATGGGTGTACAAGATTCTGACACTCAGAGTGTACTATAAACTGAGGTATCTAATACCATTTGAAATGTTATCGTCTATCCCATCTAGTGGAGATCTGGTGGGACAGAAAGACACGTGTCCTTCTGGAGACTTTTTATCACTCCTGCTAGTACTGTGCAGATTTCTGAGATACTCCAGCATACCTCAAATGGTATTTTGTGCCTATTTCTAGGCAACTACATCAAATCCCTTCAACTCAACTGAGTTCAAGATCAAGACACCTAAATTTAAGTGACTAAACTGGTTTTATGGACACTAAGAGCATAAACGTCTATTGACAGAAGAGATCTTGTCGATACTGTCTGTGGAGCTAGAGAGCAATTCAGCTGGACAGCTAGGGAGGGCTTAGTTTGGGGATTTGCTTGCATATGTTGGACATAAATAGGTATCCCTCAGAGAAGTGTTCTCTTTCCTCCCTTTATAGTCAATGAAGAAAAATTGGCAACTGTAGAATTCATCTAATCTATTTTGGGTGACTTTTTGGATGAGATTGCTTGCAACCTAGAAATGTCTTCTGTTACCATTGTCTATGTCAATAGTTTACAAGAATACCTCAAAAGCATGTAAGTACAGAATAGACATCTGTGTTTAGGTAAAATTAATCTAAAACTTTTAATCATGTTGATTTGAATCTCATTTTCAAGCCATCCTGTATAAATCAAGGTTATCTTCTGAAAACACAAACCCATAAGATTTTCCAGGCAGTTAAAAACTCGCTCATGCTCCAAGATATGATTGTATAAGCCAACTCCAAACCAGAAACTGAGGAAACATCTTTACTGTGGTACTAATTTGACTAATAATCTCTACTGACTGAGAATGAAGGAGGATGCAGCCCTGTGCTAATGCACTCATAAAACTAGCTGTTTGAGCTGGCTCACACCCAAGTCCTTTGCCCACAAGGAGCGCCAGTTCGTTTCAGACTGATGCAAAGATTATCTAGACGTACCCCAAAAATTAGCATCTTCAAACGCCAATCTTAGGTTTGATGCAAAAGTACTGTGTGAAGTTCTTCTCAAGGTTAGAATCTGATGTCCTGTCTTGACCTTCCTGACTTCATATTTGTTAAGGGTATCATCAACAAAAATAAGGATGTTACATCATACAGAGCTATGTGTTGTATTTTTTCTTGAAAATAAAAATCAAAATGGTAATGAGGTATTTCAAAGCCTTTGAAGATTTGGACCTTGGCCTTTTTAGGTAGAGTACAGATTTTCTTTGTCAGGCAGTAGTTTGTATTTATTTTACTCAAATCTGTAAGTCAAGATCAAATATCTGCAGTTTAATTCTATGGAGGACAATAAGCAAGCATTACCATAATGGTACAGTTTGGTATTGCAACAGAAATATTGAAAGAGATTATTAGTCATCATTCTGATAAATAATGAAACGTTTTGTGAGTAGAAAGAAAATCACATATAATACAGTTCTATTTTTTCAAAACAAATAGTTATGGAACAAAACCCGCAGAATATTAACCCTAAATGTAATTTACCCTTTAAATGTAACAGTATCTGTATTTGGAGTGTTGCAAAATGCATAGTTACAATATAAACAATTTCTAGATAGTATTCTTCCATGGTGATACTTTAAAATGGGAAAGCATTTTGGGACCAATAAAAAGATCTAACTATGACATATGTCAGAAGAAATATATGTGTTTCGATGAGTTAGTAATGCAAATTCCAATCACCACAGCCTCTGGAGAAACAATCTCATTTAAAAGTTGGCAGTCAATTTTGAATTGTGCTCTATCCTTTCTAGTCTCCCATAATTTAATAGATAGCAATGAAAACATTTGGAAATAATTAGATGCCAAATAACCATTAATAATTTACCTTATGAAAAAGATCGAGTCATTGAAATCAAGTATCTCAGTGCTTTTAATGAAACCAGTAACGAGTTTTCATATCTGTGTTCTATAGTCTCCAAAGAAACTGAGGAACGGACTGTCTTTATGCTCTGATATGTCATGTAGGAAGTATTTAGCTGCAGATAGACATCATAATAGATTCCCCTTTGTGCTAAAATGGTGATTACACAATTGTTTCTTCAGCGAGCACTTCTATGCCTTATATTAACTGTCCAGGACAAATTAATTAGCAGTAGCTATATGCAGCAAAGAGGCAGCTATAGTGTCATTTATATGTGCTGTCCCATGCTTTACAAAATTTACCCAATATTTTTATAATTATGCAAACAAATTACGAAATTATACATAACATCAACATACATTACCAGACTATAAAGAGAAAAAGTGATTTGTAGATAGTATTGTTTCCACTATCTGAAGGGAGCCTACAGGAAAGCTGGAGAGGGACTCTTTGTCAGGGAGTGCGGAGATAGGACAAGGAGTAATGGTTTTAAATTGGAAGAGGGGAGATTTAGATTAGATACTAGAAAGAAATCCTTTACTGTGATGGTGTTGAGGCACTGGAACAGGTTACCCAGAGAAGTTGTGGATGCCCCATCCCTGGAAGTGTTTAAGGCCAGGCTGGATGAGGCTTTGAACAACCTGGTCTGGTGGGAGGTGTCCCTGCCCGTGGCAGGGGGATTCGAACTTGATAATCTTTAAGGTCCCTTCCCACTCTAACCATTCTATGATTCTATGACTCTATAACCCATATTTGTGACTCCTCCAAACCCTCCAGGAAGACATGTAATTAGCATGGTGAGCTACCTACAGGCAGAACTTGATGGTAATTTGCAAATCTCTGTGTATGGTAGCGAGTAAATTACATAATTTGTAGGCCCTTTTACATCCTTTTGCAGGCCCTCTTACATTCTTTTGCAGACACTTCATCTCAGGGAGATGACATTTTCTTTGCAGAAGGCTCAGATATTTTTTTTTAAATAAGAATGGCAGCGTCCTGTCCCAGGGGATGTGCCAATTCCTGGCCAGCCTCTGCATGCCCTTGCTGTGGCCACAAGGACAACAAACAAACTGTCTGCTCCCCAGTCTGACGGGCCACATTTACTGTCACTACCAGAATAGAAATGGAAGCCAGTTATTCTCATTTTTCATCTCTTTTAGGAACCTTACAGAAATCCTTGTATGTGTATTGCTTAAACACTATCAGTCAATTGTTCCTATTACAGTAGAGATTATTACACACGCATTCTTTCAAGTAGCACTTTTATCAATGCTGATCATCATTCGTTCCTTTGAATGAGGATTCAGAACCAATAATACAGAGCACTGAACACTAATGAGTTCAAAACAAAAAACTCCACAACAGAAATTTAATCCACACAAGATACACAGCATTGCGCACACCAAGGGGAAACCAGCAACACTATGGGGAGAACTCTACGATTGTGAGAACTGGAGTACCAAAAAGGACTAAAATTGAATAGCACAAAGCACAGACTTGTGCCCTCAGGGAGAATAACAAGAATTTCTACCTTTAGGTAGAATTTTATCAGCCACAAGTAACGAAAAGTTAAAGGATTTGGGTGTCTTATACAGTCACTGGATAACTGTAAGTCACTAATGTGATACAGCTGTGAAAAAGGCTGCTGCAAAGCTTAGCTGTTTTCAGGAGATGTAGAGAGATACTGTTATCATTTACAGCCCTCCTGAGACCTCAGATAGAGCATGATTGTCATCCGCAATTAAGTAAGACTGAATCTAACTGAAAAAAAATAAAGAAGAAAGACCAATACAGTGATGTTTTGAATGAAGATCTTGCTTTTAAATGAAGCAAGTAAAAGAGTTAGGCTTAGGAAAATAAAGCCTAGATGTAATATGGGTATTTGACCTGTGTACATATTGGCATCTAAACTCCAGAAAGATCCTTGTATGAAGGACTTTGAGCAACCTGCTCTAGGGAGAGGTGTCCCTGCCCAGGGCAGGGGGGTTGGAACTTGATGATCTCTAAGGTCCCTTCCAACTCTAACCATTCTATGATTCTATGATTCTATGAAGTACGTTGAAGGTGGGTAAAGAACAAGCAGTTATTTAAAGACTTTGAGGGCTGAAAATTACAAGTTGAGTAGATAGTCGTCAGATTTCAGAATAAGAGAAATTAGAGATAGGACAAAAGAGTTTGCCTTCTTAAAACAGACTTTGATCAGTTTGTGGAAGAAGCTATTCAACTACCTCTTGAAAATACCAAGAAATTGAATTTGAATACCCAGGAACTTCTTTCCAGTTTGTGCTCTCATGAGGAACTAGTTGCTATGAAGCAAAGGCTGCATAAAATGGGTCTTACTCGTGAATATTAGGTATTTTATCTCACTTTTGCTTGTTTAATGCCTGTTGGAAGGTATTTGGACACAAATCCAATTAAATGTTTAGGATCTCTTATCTTATTAATCTACTGACTTTCTACTAGATTCAATAATTCATTTATTTGAAAATGAAGGAACTGAAACAGATTTCAGGAGCTTGAATTTCAGATGGGAACCGTGTCACAGACAACGCAGGGTAAGGTCAAGACAAGAAAATGGGGAGAATGATCACATGTGGACCAGAGCAGTGTTTTCCATAATAAGACATTTTATCAGCTTTAGTTCTAAGCCAGAAAAGACCACATTTGACCTCCACTATATGAAAAGAAACACTAAAATTTATTCTATTACTCACAATATTAACCCCAGTAACAGCTATTGTACTTGGCTGTGATATGTTTGTCTGTCACATTCATTCTAGGAGGGCAATCCAGTCCTGACTTGAAGGCATCCAGAAATGGTGAATTCATCAATTCAACTGGTAGTTTGTTCCAGTGATTAATCATGCCTAGTGTAAAAAGTATGTAGTGCATTTCTAATTTGAATGTGTCTGCGAGATTAAAGAGCCATTTTATATCTGGTATTTCCTCCCAGCAGAGGTTTATGTATTCTGCAATGAAGCCAATGTTTAAGCTCTGTCTATATGGCACTCTGGCAGCATCCCAGCTCCTTATCAGAGTGAGTCTAAAGCAAATGTCATTCCCCTTCCATCACCCACACTCTGACTTCTCTGTAAACAAAATCCTGGCTTCCATACTGCGTGGAAGCCATGGATCTCTGGGTCTGGACTAGCATAAAATCTGAACTCCATGGCGTCTTCTTCACCTAGAAGGTAAATTAGGTGTAATTACAGTCTTTTTTATTCATCAGAGAAATAACTTTTACCATAAAATATTATTTTTCAGCCTGGAAACAAGTTGTGGGTCTGCTGCGTGTTGCCCAGAATTTCAGTGCTACTTTAAAATTAATTTTAAATTAGTATTTTATATTATATTCCAGTACCAGTCACCCCAATGACATGGCCTTGGTAAAAACTATCTTCCTGCTCTTATTTCATTTTCCCCATAACTACAATGGGAGGTCAGGTTCAATTGCTTATCTCTTATGACCCTACATTCTTTTCAGTATTTTTTTTCCTTTTTTTATTTTTTTATTTTCCCTAGGTTGCAGTTCTTTCTTTCTTTGTGTGATAGCTATTCAATATCTTAATAAATCCTAGTAAATATTATGGTCCTGAGGAAACCTAGCATGGAACAGTATCCATAAGATTTTGTGACCTTGAAAATGTTTTTCCAGCAGGAATTTGAATATATTCTGGCTTTATTTTGGTATAGTGCTGAAAAAACAAACAAATAAACATAAAACCCCAAACAAACAAACAAAACAAGGAGAGAAGGGAAAAAATACCAGTTCACAAAATAGAACTACATCATGTTTTTAGACAACTTTCATGTTTTTGACAAATCCCAGCAGTAACTAAATGATAATGAGGACTGAATTATCCTACCCAAAAGACAAACAGAGCAGAGTCAATCAGCACAGGGGTTCCCTTTCCTGTTTCCATTTTTGGGAGACAAATAGTGAAGGCGCAGTTGCCTGAACGTAAATATCCAGTGCTTTTGAGATGCCCCGGTGTTCATCGCGTTCTGTAATACCTGTGATATTTGTAATATCTGAGACACATGGAAATGTCTCTGATAGACCAGAGCAAATCAGACAGCATCGTGCCTGGGAACGGGGTCAGTGCCTGAATTTTTAGTCGTGGATCTGCACAGTCAGGTCTTTCAAATCGATGTCTAAAATGCAGATATTGTTATGCACATAATGTGAAGGCTACGGTTTACTAGCAGTGGGGGAACTTCACATGCCTCAGACGTAAGGATGGGCAAGCACTTGGTAGGATGTTGACTATGTATGAATATAAAAGAAGTAGCAATGATTTTCTGCTACCAGATTTTTGTAAGGAAATCCTAAACTAATCCTTTAGTTGTATCCGTAGAAATAGTGTTATTTATATTTTGTCTTTGTTGATTGTCCTAACCCAGAGAGAGGTGTTTTGTGCATAGTACCTCAGAAAGGGTACATAAAGCCAGGAAAAACACAGAGAAGGCTGAAATGGGTAACTCCTATTGCGGCCTCACTTTCCTGAGAGAGCAGCTAAGTTATGTATAACTAAGTTTCAGCCTGGAAAAGGCTGCTCCTGAAGGACATAAAAATTGATGAATGACAAGGATAGAGTGAATAAGAGATTATTGCTTACTACCTGACTACCTATACTATCAGTATCTAAAGGGAGCCTACAGGAGAGCTGGAGAGGGACTCTTCACCAGGAAGTGAATTATTTTAGTGAAATAACAGGAGGTAAATTATTTTATTCTGTTTCTATGCTCTATTTCAATAATTCTTTGGAATTTTGAGCTACCTGGTCTAGTGGGAGGTGTCCCTGCCCATGGCAGGGGTGTTGGAACTCAATGATCTTTAAGGTCCCTTCCAACTCTAATAATTCTATGATTCTACCTCCTCTAGTATAGGAAGAGCTAGGAGTCACCTGCTAAAGCTGTTGAGTGGAAGATTCAAATCAAAGCCGAAAGCAAAAAGAATTAGCTATGAAGAGTTTGGCCAATGATGTTGTGAATACCACAAGTTTTACACAGGTTCAAATGAAAACTGGGAAAGATAATACTACGCTGAAGTTACTAAATATGCAGAGACAATTCTCAGCAAATATTGGAGCCTGGGAATATATTCAGAAAACACACCATTCATGCTTAGGCTATTCCTGTTATCTTTCATAAGCATTTTTTGTGTGTGCATTGTCTTATATAATGTCCTATGTAAACAAGCCTTTCTTATGGATCAAAGGGCAAGTAAATCAGGAGACATCATCAACAGAGCCAGAAAAATTAAAATGCAATGCAGTTCAACAGACCACTTAAGTGCATGCTTAGTTTGATTTCATTGAACCTTCAGTTTATGCTTAACTGCTTTGTGGGATAGGAAAGGAAACAACGATCTGCTTAACTCATCTGAGGAAATAGAATCTGTGTTTATACAACACAGCAAACTACAGACCTCTGTACTGTGACAGGGCATCTCAAGTGCAAGGAGTTGCATATGTTGGGGATGCTAAATTAGAGCTTTCGTGTGACAGAATACTTAAATAGAATCACTTCAGTTTAGTAACATCAATTCTAAGAAATAACATAGCTGTATAGTCTAGGCCATATCTATGTTCAGTCTATGTTACAAAACCTCAGTCTTGATGGACTGAAGATATGCATCTTTAAAGATATACCACCTAATGATACCTCCCCTGGGAGCTCATGGCTCGTTAACTTGCTCGACACTGAGGAATAACATGGCACTAATCTTACCAAGGAAGAAAAACCTGCCAATTCTTAAAGTTGTACCCTTGGCAGTGTATGTTATGCCATGGCATTTATAGGAGAATCATATCCTTTTGGAGCACCAGCTAGAAGTTTAAGTAACCCCCTGTCAGGTAGTAATACTGCATGACTGTATATTACCGCTGAATGAAGCCACTGCATATAGGAAAATGATTCATGTGTCTAAACGAAGGGCCACCTGAGATGTCCTAGAGTGTTCAGGACATCCATATGGGAACACAAAGCTAAATATGAAATTCCAGGAAATCTCAACTGACTTGAGATGCTTGTGTTTAGGTGACTAAGTCAAGCCCTAGGTCTTTGAATCTGATTCCCACCCTAAATGTCAGCTTTATCTACATTAGTACCCTGATAATGTTCACAAGTGTATCAGCATGCTTTAAGTTAATATTTAGACCCTAGTTAATTAAAAACAGCTTTTTAATCAAGAACTTTCCTCGTTTCATCTTTATGAATGTTAATATGATTTTGTAAATCATTCATTTTTATCAGTGTCATGCCAACACCGAGGCTTTCAAAAAGGCTTCTTGCCAAAATAGTTTAGGCATGTGGTGTAGTGTACCCTGTGATAAGATTCACATAGAAAGCTATTCTACTATGCACTATTTTCTGCAAGGATTTTAAGCCTGCAAGCTGCACCTACAGATAAAACAGAATCTTAGAGCTGAGTAGCATCTAGTCTGAAGTATCCTTTAATTCTGTCCTAATAGCATTGTTTTGAAAGTTTTCTCATTTTATGGGACCATTGTAAACAAAAAACTATAAATATTTGAGCTTTTCTTCTCCTTAAATTACACAACAGAAAAAAAATCAGCTTTAATTCAAACGACATTTCCTGGTGGAAAACTGTCTGCAAAATTTTGTTGATCTGAGCAACAGTTTGAACAGAAGAACAGCTTTGACAAAGTTCTCATTCATTCAAATTTTTACTAATTTGCATTACCGTATTTTCTTCTTCAGAAACACAAAGTATAGTACATTTTGCCTCAGAAGGAAATAGAATGACAGGTGGTCAAGGTTTTGTTGACTATCTGTACAAAGCCCAGATGTCATAATTTACTGGTTATTGAACTTCTGACAGCTGTAATTGTGGAACATAACTGGATGATCTAAGTCTGAGCAGGTTGTACAACATTTGCTAGATAATTTATTATTCAAATGGTGTGCTTTCTTGTAGTCCACTGCCTTGAAAAGTGACAGTGGACTACACTAGGTATCAGAGGAACTCAACAACATGTTTTGCTCAGTTTTTTGCTGCATTAAAGCATGATGTGGCTGATGTGGCCTCACTGATTCACAAGCGAATTTGCTTAGAGCTAGTTTGAATATATGTATGTAATGCTACATTTTTGTAACAACACTTATCTTGGAGTAAATAGCTCTTAACACTCAGCCTTCTAGACAATACGCAAGCTAATTTAGTAAGCAATGCAAACTGGACATTTTGGTTTTTTGCATCTTTCTAGGCCAAATAATTTTTAAGAGCTGGTTTTCCAAAATAATTTTAGAAGACATTTCAGAACTTGAAAAGTCTTTCATCTATCAAAATATCATGTGGTATGCCAGTAAGTATGGCCTATTACTCTCAAAAGATTAAAAGTATTTCAGGAAACTGGAGTTGAAAAAGATTTGGGGGCACTTAAGGGGAAGTTACTGGTGCAAGAGAGAGACAGAAAATACTCAATTCACAAAACAAGCCTCATGTTTTTAAATTAATGCATTTGTGGTAAAATAAAGTGTCTTCAAAGGACGAGATGCCTGTTTTATACAGGGAAAATACACCTGCTCAGCAAATCATGTCCTTAAGTCAAGGGGCTTGAAATCTATGTTAAAGTCATTCATTTTTTGATATATTATTCAGAAATTGTTATTATGAATGTAAAATATTTCTAAACCTTGTTCACTAAATATTTTCACTGAAACATACCTCAAAGAGAGGGAAAAGACAAGAATAGTCATCATGATTGCACCTGTCTGACTGCCCATATATCACTGGACAGAGGATGTCTGGATCTTACTGTCATTTCTACATAAATCTGGTTGAGATTAATGTCTGTATTTTAGTCTTGCAAAGCTTTTGGTTTGTGAAAGATTTTCAGTCATAAAGAGTGCACTGTGCTTTTGAAGTTGTTACAATGGTCATTCCTTCTGTTATAAGTTCTGTTATTTTTCTTTGTCTAGCTTCAGTTCTATGTGTTGCATCGTCTTAAACATTCTTTCATCGCAACAGAGCACTTAGAACAGTAAGAAATATTCTCTATTTGTAGGTATTAGAGACTGTGATCATATCACTGTTTAAATCCTTTGAGGTTAGCTGACAGAAAATGTGTTTCTCCCAGAGACACCATGCTCCCATATCTGTAGTATTCAGTAGCTGTATAGGTGGTTTTTTTCTTCTATGGTGTCTATGATTCAAAGCTTGCTTAAGAAAGAGCTGCTCCAATATAAGTGTTAAACCTGAGATGCAGGTAAATTAAGATGTTGCTATCACAGAGTTCCATTGGGATAGCTACTGTAGCTGTCTATATGCCTTTTTTCACCTCAAAATAGGAGTATGCATGCATACCAAGCTACCTCACCTATATTCTGGGTTGCTGTTGAGTAAAGGTTTCTGTAAGACCAGTGACTGTGGAGTAGTTGCTGAACAGGTCAGTCGTGTAAGTCTCTAATAAAAGCACTGAGCTTTAACTGAACCCTTCACAGTGGAAATGCTTAGCTCATCCAGGAGCAACTCCACGTTTAGTACAAAACTGGTGGTAATAGGAAAATAAAGCAGAAACGACCAGGCAGCCTCCTAATCCTGCAGCACAATGCTCTCTGCAGCAAATCTGCATGATGGTACTTCTCTTGTTGCAGACTGCTGATAATGCAGCAGCAACAAGAAAATGTCAATTAGCACTTCCACTGAGAGTAGAAAATTCCGTATAATGGGTCCTCACTGCCTTTGTAGAAGTTTATATACACCTGGCATTGGTTATATGCAGTTTCTATCAGCATATATGATCAAAATTATTTTGCAGTGGCGAAATACAGAGACTTTTTAATTTCTTCTGAGAAGAAGCAATGCTGGGAAATGATAGGGGGAATAAGGTAAACTATGACAAGACAACAAAGTCTTTACACTGACCTTCCAGAATATACTGAAGTTCTGATTAAGAGAAACACTTTAATCTTTACTTAATTCCTGCTTAGAGATAAAAGGGCCTTATCAAGAGCCATAAGTATACCCAGGAGGCTAATACATGCCTAAACACTCTGCTGAATAGACTGCCATTAAAACTTTAGCTTATAGAGAAACTTGATAGTTTTATAAAAGGTAGACTTGGAGGGAGTGTTTGGTGTACTGTCTTTTAGATATTTCTTTGCTGTGAATTCCTGTTTCTTTGGTGTACCAGTCAGCAAGAGTAATGTTAACTCTTCTCTCTGCATAGCTGTACTGTAGCACACAGTATTTCCCTGTGTTTAGATAAGATACTGATACAAGCATCACAGCCACCTTCCTGGTAGCCACCACCTTTCACATTCACCTTCCTCCTGCCTTGATTCATCCAATCAGCTAGACAATTCCCAGATGGTACCAGTCGACAACATGGGCTAAGAAATTTCTAGAGATTGTCATCAGTTTAGAAGCGAGGTGCAGAGCAACTTCAAGGATGTGACAAATTGTAAGCAATGCAAAAAAACTAGCAAGGCAGGGGTTAAAATAACTAATTAGCTACAGTACAAGGTAAGAGGGGGAATTCCATACATCTGAGAAGTTTAGACAACAAGTGCTTCAGGATTAACTAAGTTATGACTATGAATGCAGGTGTAAAATTTGAGGAAGTATGGGTATAAGCATGCATGCAGACTATTAATTTTGGCAGTAAGCCTTCAGGATCAGTCTCCTGGGAAAGAAGTGTTGCATGTTTGTCTGTATGGGACATTTCTATCAAACCTAGATGACAGTGGCAGCAGCAGAAGTCTTTTTACTGTGCCATCTTGGCAAGACTAGAAAATATCCTGACAGATACAACTGCAATTTTTGAAAACCTTTTTACCTCCTTGTCACTTCAGTTTCTCCCTCCTTGTAGCTCCTGTCTTCTGTTAGCAGTCATACACTAGAACTGCACCTACCCTCCTTATTTTAAGAAATAAATATATGCTTTGTAAGTAGAGTAGTTCTCTCCAGTATCCCATTTGGTTGGGTTTTTTTACTCCTTTCTTCTCCCCTAGGCACCTCAGAAGTAAACCAGACCCTTCAGAAAATCCCCACGTGAACCTAACTCTGCTTTTAAAAGACTCAGTGAAAGTTTTACCGGGGAGTTTTAAGGGTATAGTTAAGTTGCACTAGTTCTTTTGAAATCCCATCCATAGGTGCAGCGGCCTGTTATGACCATGGAGAAGTTAGCCTTGAAGCCCAATGTGATAAAGGATGTTTCCACATACATCAGAAGGAGATATTTTTGGAATATTACTGAAGGGGTCTATTAAAAGCAGCACACAGCAGCTGCCACAGTTAACTGCGAATTAAAGTCACACAAGCAAGCCAAGCGGAGTCACAGGAAAGGTCCTCCAAAGAGTTGAGACAAATCTGCCAGGATACAGATATAAGGCCAGATCTTCACTTAGTGTAAATCAGCATTGACACTAAACACATTTATGATCCACTCAAAGATCTTTGCCTCCACAATAAACTTTCCATGTTTTCTCTGTAGGATTCTTCAGCTTGGACTGAATTCACTGTAAATGCTTATGACATTAATTTCTCTTTTCCTTTTTCAAAACAGGAGCAAATGGTCTTATAAAATCTAAGCAATCCATACTTTATTTTTCTAATAAATTTTGAAGGCTTGATATTGCTGCAAAGACCAGAAAACATAGTGCAATGCTTAGGGTACACAGATGACAGCTGCAATCCCCATCCCAATCTTTCTCTGACATCTCTGAAGAAGACAGAAAAAGCAAAATTTAATTTCCAAACCACTAACTAATCTGTGCCCTTTCCTCATCACTTGAATGATTCACTTGAATGTTTGATTTCCATACCCCAGTGCCTGGGGACAATGGCCACTTTTGTATTTCTCAGCAGTGTCTAGCAGGTACTTCATTTGCAGAAATATTTGCAGTTGCCAGCATCACCCTGCAACCAAATAACAGAGAAAATTGTTCAGTCAGAGATGAGCCAGAGAAGTAATCCTGCTCTGCCCTAGGACCATGAGTTATGATTCCACTTGACATCCACAGGCATTTCCAGAAATGCTTTAAGAAAAGAAGCAAAAGAAATAGGGGAGACGTTCTCCCTGCTTATGTTATCCCTGCTTAATAACTTTTGAGGGAATCTTCCCTTAGCGCCCTTGCTCCCTAGACTATCAGGATATTCAAATGGGAACCTGCAGACCAAAGGATACTCAGTCCAAATATCTCGACAAAAAGAACTATTTGAGATTCTGCTGGCATGTACAAATTATAGAATAAGAGCTGGATATTTGGCACTCTTCTGCTTACTGTAATTTGCTGCATTTGACTAGTCTACTGTTTGCTTCACCACAACCCATGGGATGCCGCTGGCTAAAACATTGCTTGTAACCTGGATTTCTATTTTATTAACCTTCTCCTTTATCTAATGACAGTCTGTCATGTTCTGGGATGCCAGAACAATGTTTGCCTGATAAGATGTCTCCTGGGAAAACAGGCAGTTATAAGGAATAAAAGCATGCAAAAACAGCCAGCTTCAGCAAAAACTGCTGCATTGGGAACTTACCTTAATTAATATGTGGTCTACTCCTGGTGCATTTGTACTGCCACAAATATCATTATTGCCAGTTGATTAAGGATACTTGCAAAGAGGGACGAGTTTTTCTAGAAACCTGACCTCTTCTATGCCTTCCAGATTGGTGCTATGAAAAATAAAGTGTTCTTGGGGGAGGAGGGAAAATAGGCCGAAAGAAACTTTATTATAAAACTACAGCTCTGAGTTACATGTTTTCATTTGGACATATTATACGGTAATATTCTAGTACCAGAACCCTGCTATGAGCAATCTGTCTTCATTGAGCCTATTTAATATGCATGGAGAGAGCAATAGCTTTAATATCAATTCTCCCTTCACTAATTTTTTTTCTCTTGGATTTCCTCATTTCATTTCCCTCTGTGAACTCTTTTACACCTCTTTGCAGCACCAAAGAATAATATATTCATGTGGCAGGCTTTTTTCTTGTCTTCTCAGCCACCACTGGGCTTCTTGTTCCTGGCAACCAGAATTTCCTGACCAATAACTAAGCTTTCTGAGGGCAGCAGTTTCAAAAGCAGGTGTGAAATGCAGTGAAAATGCCATCTACTTAAATTTAGATATGCTCCAGTGACTAGGCCAAATTTTGATCCCAAACTCACACATAAATCTGTGTCTCATCTGGTTTTAGGCATCCGATTGCTTGAGAGTTTAACATGGACCATTCACTGTCCTGGGACACTACCCTTAGGAAATCAAGGAAGAGTTTATTTAGTGAATATATGACTATCATTGTAACAAGCAGTTTCCTATCGATTAGAATATGAAAATGTCTTATGTCCTTCTTGTCTCTTTGTCACTCTGTGGATTCCCAGGAGTTCACAGTAAGAAGACCGTGTTTTCTAAGCTATGTTATGTCATAATTCACACAATTCCATATCTTTTCTGGGTTTTGATATGTCTTTGACTAGGAATCTCAGATGATAATTAAATTTGTCCTCTTCATAGTACATGTACATACACTATGTACATAGTACATAGTACATACACTCGCAACTTCTGACCTCAAAGTTTTAACTTCAGAAATTGAATATTTTTTTATCGTGGCAATGAACTACACTCTGTAGTGGCCCAGATCAGATCATGTATTACTCTGTCAGTGAGGAAAAGCATGTTGTTTTTAATAAAAATTCACGGCCTTTTAACATGGACAGATAGTTTCATAGGATGAAAGATGTGTACAATTAGTGAGTGCTTTGCAAAAGATACCCTTTAACAGATGCAGTCCATAACCTGCCCCTTGTCATCCATCAGGCAATATTAAGCAGTCTGCACACGTGATTTGTGAAACCTCATCAGAAGGTTAAGCACACCGTTTCTGATTAGAAGTTTCCATAACAGTTAAGAAAAGGTAGTGAGGGCAATAAAAGAGTATGAGCACAACTGGGATCTGCCAGGAGGCACATATCAAAAGCCCACTTGCCAGTTAACTGACCACTACATTTTTCCCCATTTGAGGGGGTTTATATTTAATGAAATAAAAAAATCAACCCAGAAACAGGTTGTGAAATAAGAGCACGACAATTTAATTTCATATCAGCCTCTTTTTCCTTTTCCTACCCACCACTCTATTGTGGCTATATTCAGTATCATGGAATCATGGACTTGTCAGAGTTGGAAGGGACCTCCAGAGACCATCTAGTCCAACTCCCCTGCTGAAGCAGGATTGCCCGGAACGCATTACTCAGGACTCCATCCAAGCAGGTATTGAAGGTCTCTAGAGAAGAAGACTCCACAACCTCCCTGGAAAGCCTGTTCCAGGGCTCTGACATCCTCAGTATGATCAGTATGATGTTCTTATTGCAAGGTCTTTATTTATATACGTCCTCAATACTTGGAAGACTGTGTATGTTGGGTTGTGGCATCTGTAATTAAGCATAGCCAGATAACAGCACAATGCCATATCAGTCAGAAATCTTCCAGGTAGATGGACCAAGTGGTAATAGCTCCACCCCAAGACTACTGCTCCCTCAGAGACACATCAATTAGATTTTACAGCTCGTTAATTAAAATCAAGAGAAATATAATGTTCAAGTAATCTGTTCGCAGCTTAAGTTCTTAACATAATTAATTGTTCTTCCCCAAGAAGGGTAGGTCCTTCTTGCCACATGTTCTTTTCATTGCTATTAAACTGTTTATTGAGGTAGCTTGCATGGGAAGCTCAGCTAATTGTAAACAGCTGAATACTAATGTGACTTTGATAGAAGTAAGGCTTAGTGACAGAGTGCTGGCATTTTTTAACTGGGACTAAACTTTATCATCCCTTTTTAATTCAGAGGATAAATTAAATGTCAATCTGAATGCCCGCATCTGTTACAGCAGCCTATATTTAATAAAGGTAACTAGGAAAGCAGTCAGAAAAAAACATTATGCTTCTCCAGGCTTGTCTTTGGAATTACTATCTGTATTTAGAAATGTTTGGTATGGTTAAGATTCAGAACTTAGGCTTATACCATCTGGTGAGGCATCCCTGCCTACCTGTGGCCTGATGATACATGATCCACGTATATTTCCTTGAAAGATGGAAATTGGCTTCGGTCTGTGAAAAAACAATTTCCATCGCCTGAGAAAAGTACCAGATGAAGAAGGGAGATCTGAAGGCAGAATCAGGAGATCTGTCACCTGACATGTCTCGATGTCTACCTGCCACTAGGTTTCTCAATGTTGACCTGCTACTGAGCAAACTATTTACTTAAGCTATTCTCATTTCAATTTTCAAATCCTACTAAGTGTGAAATAACGTTAGGTTTGCAATGAAGGACATGTCAGACTGCTAATGTTCATACTTAGATGTACACAAGAATGCAAATACAGCTCTAATAGTCAGGTTCCACTATGCTGTCCAAGGCAGCTTGGGCACCAGTTATCCATAAAAAATAAAATTTACCTTTCAGCACTCCTAGCTGCCAGTGCAAATAGACTGGAAAACACAATGACAGTCTCTAGACCTTGCACAGAACTGTTCCTTGTAGTATTCTCATAGCTAGGTAAAAGAGAAAATGCTGTATGGATGGGAAACTAAGTGTTACTATACAGTTCCAACATATTTTTATGTTTAAACTTTGAATGCAAATATCTTAATGGTGTCCCTGCCCATGGCAGGGGGGTTGGAACTTGATGATCTTTAAGGTCCCTTCCAACTCTAACCATTCTATGATTCTATTAATATCCCTATAATTCTATAATTCTATTAAAATTCCTCCAAAACAGAAACCATGTCTCTATAATCAGGAGGCAAATAGCAGGACACTTTCCAATTTCCTTTTTTTTTTTTTTTTTTGATGAAAACTAGCCTGTATTTTCAGAAAAGAAACCATAAAGCAGAAGCCAGGAAAAACTATCCACGAATTTGGAAGGCACAGTGACGAAACCACATACTCTAATCAAACCTGGGCAGTGCTAATTCTGATAAGGAATGACTAGAAAGCCTTTTGCTCCTCATCACACAAAAAGCTCAGTCAATCTAGATTGGATAGGATTGCAGAAAGGCAAGGGCATGCACCTTCATTAAAAAAGGCAGCCCTAGTATAAATCTGTACATTTGTTAATAAGGCCTCAAGACAGCTGAACAGGAGCAGACACCTAACACTGCTGAAGAGGGACAGACCCAAGCACATTCTTATAATTAAGTGTGTGCTTGCAGCGTTTTTTTCTGTTGGGACCTCCTCATGACCTTCATTATAAATCTGTGTTTCAGAGATGAAGCTGAAAGCACAGAGGGTTAAGAGAAAGGCTTCATAAGTGTTGGCAAAGGTAAAGTAGGAACAAAAACATTAATGTGCACTGGGTTTTATTTCTTGCTGCTCTGACCCCAGGTTTGGTCAGCTGTTTGGAGAGTTATTAGGAATTGTGTCTCCTGCACCGCCCCAGCCTCAGCCCAATGATTTCTTACTTATTTCTGTCCTAAGATTTAAGAACAAAAGTGACAGCTGAAGTCCCTCCCTTCACAGCTGAGTAAGCAGGCTCATGACAACTTATGAAGTGAGAAAAAGAGGTACGTTTGCTATGACTGTAAGAATATAAACCACACTTTTCCCGTGGTTGTTCATTTCTATAAGTGAGATCTCAAGAATCAGAACTGGCTGACGGAGACTTTTGTTTTTACAAATGTGAGGACAGAGTCTCCATTCTGGCCATAGGGATATTCAGCAACATTCTTTGAGGGAGAGAAGAGTTACAACAAAGATGGGTTCAAAACTAAGTAAATTATTAAAATCCTTAATCAGCAGGTGTTTATCAGATGATCATATCACTATTATTTGTAGATAAAAAAGATAGGGGAATCCCTAATGGAGCATTTGTGCTATTCATCTGGTCCCTTCCCTTTGCCCTGTCAGTGGTAGGGTCCCGTTCTTGCTGTCAGGTTTAGCCTTCTGCGTCTTGCAGTCATTTGTACTCTTCATGTGTCATCCAAGTCCATCAAATGCACTCGTACTGCAAACCCCACAAATCGTGCATGTGTTCCTCAGCCACATTAGGATGATGGTCCCCTGCCCATGTGGGAAAATGTGGGGAGCTATTTTCCTTAGCATTCTTTTCACATGTGTCAACTAGCCCCGCAGTCCCTGGATTCCAGCAAAACCCAAGGAAAACTTACTTCCTCTGATACCCAACAACCATTGAGAACCAGCTGAACTGTGAACTATGTGATTTATACATGAGAAAAAGTGATTTATCTGAGGCCCAGTCTTTCTACTTGAAAAGTATTATTCAACCAAATCCCTGTATATGGATTTTGAAGTATTCCAGGCCCTGAGTACCTTTAAACAAGTGGTATTACTTGCACACAGGTGAACTGAAAGGCAATACGACTTATAGGTGGCAAATTTGCCAGTGACTGTGCCTGAAGACTCAAAGGGATTATGAAAAATAATAGAACTGGCTTCCAGAGCACTCTCAGTTGTGATTTGAGTTCAGCCAAATGACCAGAAGGAGTTAGATGACAGTTTAATTTCAGGAGAACAGACGTTCACAGCACAAAACCATTACCAAAACTTACAGCAATGAGATTCATCTGAAAAGGCTGAAGGACTTAATGGAGTTGGAACCTGTACTACCTTTAGGTCAAGCCAAAAGTGCCCGGAGGAGAAGCTTGAGCTGTCATGGAGGATAGGAGACTGATCTCCAGGGCTGTATCAATCTTCAATCAGCACTGAATTAACAAGAACAATGCAGGAGCAAAGTGAAGGCTTGTGGGCTCTTATCACAGCTAGTCCTTTCTGACCTTCACAAATAAATCTNATCCAGGGAATTAATTTAAATTAAAAAAAAAAAAAAAAAAAAAAAAAAAAAAAAAAGTTGTGTAACAAATGCTGCACAATGAAAAGTGATGCAATAGCTGAACTTCAGAGGACAGCACAGATCTCGAGATCCTGATGAAAGGGAATCCGACCAAAAATAGCCAGGTGACACCCAAACGAGTAGATGGACAGCTGATGCCCTCAGCAGCTCTTGACAGAAAATGACATTATTTGCTAAAAAAAAATCAAGCGTCCCTGCTGAGCTTCTTTGAAGTACTTTTGCTCACCTCTTCTCAGTCCGCCCTGCACTTTCCCTACATTTACTGTGTCTCATGTTAAGGGAAAGGACAGTACGGCGGCAGGGTAACTAACAGCCAGTGCAATCACTGCAGCAGAGCAGGAGTGAGTACGAAAGATCTCAAACCTGGCTCTGGATGCTGCCCCCTCCAAAGGGAGGAGATTTTATATTATTTTGGTGGGAGGTTGTCACCGCTGTTCATGGGGAGCACAAATCTCTGGTGTCAGCAGGCAGCACTTTGCCTGATTTTCATTCCTGCTGTAGAAGTTTAACTCACGAATAGGCTGGAAATTGTTCCTACGTTTGTCTGTGACATAGACAAATAATCACCATGGACAAAACCCCTTTAGCTTGAATATTTCCAGTCAAGTTCTTCTACATAAATAATGCAAACTTGGAAGATATTTACAGATTACTTTTTTTTTTTTATTATTTCTTTTTTTACCACTATCTACGGCAGGGGCTATTCTGCGATATGAGAGTGTCCATCCTGCGCACCCTAAGAGTATGTTGAAAGTTGTTGATTACCATAATTTTGTCCTTTCTTGAAGCAAACCCTAAATCAATTTCTCTTGCAGCCATCCTAGGCAGCTGCGATCACTGCATCGTTTCTTTCCGTTACGGTCAACTTCCCATTCTGCAGTTCCCAGTGTCAGATGCTTTGATCCATCCCAGCTGGCATGTAGCCACGTGGGAAAACAGGAATAAAGAGCTGCTCGCTCATCTCTGCCATGTCTAGGCCGGTCAGCAATGTGCTATGTAGTTCTCAGGGAGATTTTCCCTGCAGATTTTTGAGAGTAGTGGGAAGCAATCAGAAATATTCTTCTTCCCTTAGATGCACCTGATCACATAGGAACCCTGAGTGAGGACAGGAGCAGGATTAATCCTCTGTGACTGTTTAGCTGTTCGTGCTCATCCTTTGCTTTCTCTGAAAAGTTGCTCTGGGAACTGTTGATCTTCCTCTGAAGAGCACTGATCCCATTGAATTCAGGCACATCCGCAGTGCCCTATGCAGAGTGGTTGTGACTTAGTGTGGGGCGCTAAGGACGTGGGACTCTGCAGTTTCCCATGACCCTGCCTTTTCCAAACTGGACCAATGGAAGAAAAGCTCTGTCTTCTCTTACCTGAAGGACGGCTGTCTCCAAAGTTGTTACCTCTGGCACCTCTGAATGCAGAGAGGGAGCCACTGTGTTTGAGCAGTGAACCTGTCTGTTGTGCTTTTCTTCCTCCAGAGAGGGTTTCTTCTGGGATGGTGGTGATGTCAGTCCATATTGGACTGTTTCAGACTCTCAGCAGACTCACTGGACATCACTACAGCACTGCATCTGATTCATGACAGTGAACAAACAACTACTGTGGTCACAGTCTTAAATATATATATATATAAATAAATAAAGAGAAAGATAAAAAGAGAGAAAAAAGAAGGAAAAAAAAAAGGATTATAAAGGATAATAGAGACTTTGGCAGCTGCCACCTAGTTTCAGGGTTGGAAACCTTAATCAGTCCCTGAGCCTGCTGTGATAAACAGTACTCCTCTCTAGCTTCACATGATGTATATCTCTGTGCTCAGTCATCATACACAAAATGTTTGAAAACAAGGTAGCAACGTAAATGAGTCCTGCACTGAACATGACCCTCTACGTGGTGAGAATGATGCTTGGAATAAAACTGATTCTTCTTGCCTGCAAATTGTTTTAAAAAGTGCTGTTAAATGTTTTAGTGATGTGAATAAATGATACTTAAGGCACTTTGGAGAGAATAACAATCCATGCTGTTATATTAATAGTGCACACTTTTAATCTCTTCTATAACAGTAACGCGAGAAAGCAAAGACAAGTTTCTCATTTGCTTGGGGCTTCAGCTAGGTTTGTGATACTGCTTGACACACTGTAGAACACTGAAGAGTCTAATTATTGTTATCTTCAAACAGTTACACATCAAGAGTTGGGTTCCCCAATAAATTATGAAATTACAGCAATAAAAATCAAATTGTGTTGTGTTCACTCTCAAGTTTTTGAACATTTATAGGTCATTTTTTTTTGGTTATATAAGTAACCATGAAACCAGAAACACTGTTGTCATCACTGGACGTCAGGAACTGGAGCTATAACAAAATCAGACAACATTTTGAAACTCATGCCTGCGATATCATGCTCTGTTCCTGTGTAGACTGACTCAAGATTCAGAGCTGTTTGAACCAATGAAAGTACTGGTGTGTTAACCTGGTCACAGAAGAAGGCCCAGTTCATTTGCACAACTGTAGATTTAGATGAGGGCATTTGAAACAAAACAAGTAAATCAATGAAATGGATGAGTAGGAACTTATCAAGATGGTAATTAAGTCAAGATAGGAAAGTGAACAATCTTTTCATTCAATTTGATGTTGTAGATAAGACAATACCAATTCAGTATGGTCAATGCGATACTTATTGCTCTCTGAGGATCAGAACCACACAGCACCTTTCTGAATTCCTGTTTGAGTCAGTATAATCTACTGCACTGTGACTTTCCTTGCAACTGTGTCTATAGGAGAACAAGGAAAGCATTTACATGGCCCTTCTGTGTCTCCAAAATTTTGACCATAATAGCTAGTCACCCACTTGCAGTCAGCCACAAGCATCAGTGGATCCTTTTCCTGCTAAGGAAGCTTGTTGTAAGCACCTGCACGCCAAAGAACTTCAGGTTCTCAGGCAGGGTGTCACCTCCATGGACCAGTTTAATGTTAAGGGTTAACACTGGACCTTTATCATACCATTACAGACGTTTTGCACCATTGGGCATGAATAATGAACGTAGACCAGACTTTAAGGCATAACATTATCACCTTCCATGTACATACAAAATGTTTTGAGCTGTATGTGTACTTGTCAGGATCTGTGAGGCAAGCGACAGTGCAGAAAAATCAATTAATCTTATCAACCTTCTTTAAAAGGTTGGAGGATCCTCTCTATGTGCAGGTTGGTGGTGCAGTGGATCAATCCACCACCAGTCATTTCAGCTGAATCAGACTGGGTTGCCAGACCAGACCAGGGCAGAAACTGATCTTCCAGAACCATAAGAATTTTAATGTTGTAAAAAAGTTTCCAGTCACGCATCAAGTCAGTCTTTTGAACATGACTTTGAACTCAGGATCTTGAGAACACTGGAATAGACCCAGACAGAACATTTCACCCAGTTTTGCTCTTTGGTTTTAAGTGGGGGAACACAAAGAAGAAAAATTCTGTACCCAAGGTGGAACTTCACGCTTTAGAAAATATTGACAACATAAAATTATTTTTTCTGAATTTGTGGCTTGGCTGTTTTTCTTTGTGTTTTTATATGGGGTTTGGTTGGGTTTCATTTCATTTAGTTTCCTTTCATTTCATTTAGTTTTCATTTGCTTTCATGTTGGTTTGTTTTTTTTCCAGTGGGAAATTTGTAAAATAGTAGCTAGAACAGGTTGCTGGGTGGTGAAATGACATTTTTTTTAAAAAAAGAAAACATTTTCTCCAGAATTCCCTATCCATCTTTAGTCTACCTCCACTTTAACATGAAAGAAGACAGTGGGAGATTCTCAGATTTTCATAGAAACAGTTCTTTCACCCCTTTGAATCATATCTAAAGTTGAATCACAGCTGTTACTAGATAATGCACGCTGTGACCCAGGGATCAATGCCACAGCTTTCGTTTGATGCAAAATAAATGCTGCAGATTTATTTGGAAGTGTTCTCTGTCCTCTTCCATTCTTTCCCTTTTTTTCACAATATCTACATGCTGCTATGCTCTGACCACACAACATGTTCATCTTACCCCACTCAGCTGCATTATGTCGGGACACTATTAAATATTTACCTTCTGCAGCATAATGCAGCACTTAAATACTAAACTTGCCATTTCTGCCAGACAAACATAAACTATAGCAGGGCTTATAAAGTTATAAGTTCCAGATGGTGATGAATAAGTAATGTTGCACCCTGGGCCTAATTGCTCTAAGATTCTAGATACCTGCAAACCATCAATTATACATTACAAGTGCTGCTCCTTAATTGTTTCTTGCTGGCATTTCAAAAGAAAATGCAGCACAACAATGGCACTGTACTTGCCGGGAATTTATCTTTGAAAACTCTTTCTTTACTGTTACTAGGTTTTTAAACTGTTCTTTGGCTCTGAATGAAGTTCACAAAGCTGGCATTGAAAAAGTTCTCAAGAGAAAAAATGAGAGTCCTCACTGCCTGTTTCATATTAAAAATGGGAATTTACTTGCTGCATGACAGTCATTGTGCCTAATAAATAATCCAATAAGAGGCTGGGCACTGTGCTTCCCTTATTAGTGATTTTAAGAGGCTGATCCAATTAGCTTGGAATTTTACCCTAATTCCGTCTCCACTGGCAGCAGCAAAAAATGACTGCTGAGTATTTCATAGTTCACTCTGCCCTTCCAGCTCTGGAGAAGGCAGTTGCCAGCCTAGTGACAAGCTCAGCGGGAGTTAGCTGCCCTTGTCTTTCACAAACCAGCAGAGCTGTCTTGCCTGGTGAGCTCAGTTGCATTACCACACCTGTTGACCCAGCCCTCTCCCATTGCAAACAGGCCCTCTCCCACCACTTCTCCAAAATGCTGCTGGTGCTGCCAGAAGACTTGCAGTGAGGAGCATGGACTGTCTGCAGGTCAGACTGACCTCCAACATCCTACCTATCCCACCATGCCTTGTCCCATGTAGGACTGTCTAATCTTTGTACTCATCTAGGACATCAACACACTCCTGGAATGTCAAGCATAGAACAGGTTGGGTTGGAAGAACAGGGACACCTTCAACTAGATCATGTTCCTCAGAGCACTGTCCAAACTGACCTTGCATGTTTCCAGAGATGGTGCATCTCCCACCTCACTGGGCAACCTAGGCCAGTGTTTCACTACCCCCACTGTAAAAAAAAAATAAATAATTCTTCTTTATATCTAGTTTAAATCTATCCTCTTTTAGTTTAAAGCCACTATCCCTTGTCCTATCACAACTGGCCCTACTAATAGGTCTGTTCCCACCTTTCCTCTAGGAAAAGTCTGTCCCCATATCTCCTCTTTCCTCCTTTAAGTACTTGAAGGCCATGGTGGATTACACCCAGGCACCCAAGCCTTTGTCTGTACTCAGTTCAAGGGTACATCTGTTGGACAGTAGGACAATTAGACAGTGGCAAGGATATAGGTTGAGGCCCCACGTTTCCAGTCTGTCTACTAATAAATTAGTAGATGATCCTGGCCTGGCTTTGCCTGCCCTCAGTGAACACCATCCCAAACAACCCTGGAGCATGGCTGGGAGTTTATATGAGCAAGAAGTTTGTGTGTGGCCATCCTGCCTCCAAGACTGAAAAGTTTAATATCCTGAAGAATGGCTGTTGAATGCTCTGGGACCAGTGGATAATCCTGGCACTGCTCAGTGTGCAGAGATGCGACCTAAGGATATCACCTATGCTGCAGTCAGTACTGATGCAGAGGGAACCGTGCACTGCCCTGCTTTACAGTTCACCCATCATTTCCACCAATCAGCTGGAGGAAAAGGCATATTTGGATTTGAGGAACAGGTGTCATGCCACCTCCTCAGCAGTCACAGTCTTTCTGTGGCACCCAAGTCAATGAAGTACTCTTGATTCAGGTATGAACGTATTATGCGGTGAAAGTTTAATTTTGACTGCAGCAAAGATTGGGAAAAAAACAAAACCAAACTGTAATCTGATTAATGTAAAGGCTCCTGTCTGCTGATGAAATAAATCATGGGATCATAATGTTGGAAGGGACCTTGAAGATCATTTAGTTCCCCTCCCTCTGCCCTGCAGAGACACTTCCCACTAGACTGGGTTGCTCAAAATTCCAAAAGAATTATTGAAATAGAACATAGAAACAGAATAAAATATTTCACCTCCTGCTGCCTTTGTGTTGCAAGATTTTGCAAGAGGAAAAATAAACACAATTTTAAAAATCACTCTGCCAGGATGAAATGTTGTAGTGATTCAGATAATAGACCTGGTGACTGATTAAGAGTAAGACCGATTTATTCTCAGGGAATTAATTGACAAATAGGACCAAGGAAAATACATCCACAGCATTATCCTTGTCTTGATCCTCCCGTCAACATACTCGTCACTTTCACAGCTCTTGGATTCCACACGCTAATTAGGGAACAAGTATTTATTTCATTGATGTTTTCCATTTGTTTCCTATGCTAGTGAAATTCTGCAGTGTAAAGGTTTGGGTTTCTAGCTGAAGGCAGGCAAATCACTCCCACCAGAATATTAGACTTCCTGAATATCTACTTATTTTAAAGCTGAATTACAAGGCTAGGACTGGCATTGCGGATAGTTTGGTAGTGCTCCAAAACAGCACAGGAGTGAAATAGAAACATTTCCAGGTATTTGTGCAATTAACTGCAGCTCCTTTAGTGTCTTCTCAGTTCATTTTGGTTGGAGGAACTGTACATTCTTTAGGAAAAAACCTTAATTATTACTTAAGTGTTCTCCTACAAATATATAGCATCTGTCTTGCATTCGTAGGCAGATGCCAAATATTTTTTTCTGTGTTGCTGAGTTTTCTATTGGGATTTTGCATTTCACTGTGAGTAAACTCCTTGCCTCACTTCACCTGTCCCTTCTCCCTTAACTCGTTAGACAGAGAGCATACAACACTCTGCTGATTAATATATACCCGTGCAAGCTAAAAAAATGATTTTCCAAAAGTCCTGAGTATAGAATATAACCAATAAAGTTAAAAAACCAAGATAAAGCCAAGCACTGTAATTAATTTAATCTAAATTTAGACAAGTATATGCACAGCTACCTCTAGACCTTTCACCTCTCCAAAAGTTTCCCAAATAGACAATCTTAAAACATTAGTCTTCCAGCCTCTTCTGTCTACTACAGAATGTCTACTTCCTGAAAATATGTAGATTTCTAAGTTCTAGTCATGTAATTAGTTGAATCTGGGTCCACGTGTCTCTTATTTGTTTTTCTGGTTAACTAGAATAATTTTTCTATGTAGTGTCTCTTTGGCTCCACAGACATTTGTCAGATGGCACAGATGTTTTCCCCTCTATGTTGTGCTCAACAGACTCAAGACTTCACCCGTTCCTTATTTTACGTATTTCCTTCCATCCACCTGCTTGTGTTTCTTTTGCATAAGGTGTTCTCTCCTCTGTGAGCACAGTTGCATGCTTTGGCCTTTTAAATCCCTTTCACAAGGCTATAGATTGAATCATGACTTGGCCTTCTAGTTCTAGCCTACTGCCCTGTTGCTAATGGCCAACACATGCTGTTGTGGTGAAATTTCATCTCTTGTCGGATGCTGAAGACACGTTGGGCTTCCTCCACATCTTTTGGAATGTGGATCATAGCCAGTGACTTTGTCCCCTGTCCAACCACCGTGAATCCAGCTACATATTTATTTAATTTCAGTCTATCACCTTGTCACTTCACAACTTGGTCACTTGAGTGCTACAGTGCATAGGTGCCCTGTTTATCAAAAAAAAANAAAAAAAAAAAAGAAAAAAAAATTAAAACCAAAAGAAAACAAAAAGAAATTGGAAAAAAATAGCACATACCTATGCAAAGGTCTACATTTTTGTATTAGAAAAAGAGATATAGAAGAAGAGGATCTAGAATTTCCTTCAAAAATTCAAGCTCTCTATAGAAGAGAATTGTTTGAGCTGAAGGAAAATTTATTCTGCCTTTGTAAGTCACCAGAGAAAGAAATCAATAGACCCCAACTGTGCTCAGATGCACTATTTTCTGTAATCATAGATGTTAGGGTTGGAAGAGGTATATTAGGTTTATCTAATCCATCTCCTTGTCATATAGCTGCATTGTTCTTTACTATATATTCTCGACTGCCTTTCCTGATTTAGCTTTTTAAAACCTGTCCGGCTTAAAATAGCAGGTTAGAGAGAAGAAGTGAATAGTTAATTTAGTCTTATACTGTTCCCTCAGTAAAATACAATATTAGTGCATTCGTCCTGAAAGACCATGACCCCTGTGTATTCTTGTCAGCTCCCTTGTGATATTGTAGTTGCTTTACAGCAATGAAAATACCAAAAGTTCAAGTTGATTCTGTTTGAGACACAAGTAATTTGCCCCAGGTTTTCATATTCATTTTAAAAAATATATACTTCTGTCTGATTACATATTGCTAAGTTTCTGCAATAAGGAATTTGGGGTGTAAAACAACAGTGCAGAGGGAGGATCCGATGGAAGAAGAAGTGTTCAGAAAAAGTCTGGTTGCCAGCCAGCCAATATTGTAAAAAATTACCTGTATTTTGCATACAACATGCAGCTGTTAAGGGCTCAGGATCTGGGAGGTGGGAGAATTTAGGAACATAGCTTGAAATGATGAAAGGGAGCTGCAGAAAGACTTAGGAAACTGATCCATATAATAATGAGCAGAGCAGCTTCTGAGACCCTGGAGAGCTGCACATTAAGTAATATACTGTTTATCAGGTAAAATACCTTGGGCTTAATACTGATCTTACCCACTCCGATGTTACAGAGCTGCTTTTTCACTGACTCAGAGGAAGATGACCCTGATTTATATCATCACAGCTCAGAGCAAAGTTTGTCCCTTGCACTGGAACAGAAGCAGGTTATTAATGAATTCTGTTACAAGTTTAACCTTGTAGCCTGCAAAGACACTACATTTCTTATGGTTTAAGGGGGTTGTAAGATACAGTGGGATTAGGAAACAAAAAAAAATTAAATTGAATTTATTCATTCTGACTTCTAATTGGCTCCTGGGTCTTCCTATTACCTGCCATTCTTTCAATGGTAAGAAGGTGTCGCTTTGAATGCTGCTGGCATACTTCTGTTTTCTTCAAGAAGAGTATTTTTGCTACATCAGATATTCACATTTTCCGGGTGCTTGGTTTTCAGCTCAGGCATTCTGACAGTTGCTGTTTCCAAGTGTGTTGTCAAACCTTCTTTTCTTTTCCCACCAGGGATTCTCTGATACCTCTTTTTAAGAAAGAAAAAGGGAAATCTCAGTAGGCTGTAACGTAGAATGAGAGGATCACAGCAATTGCTATGATGACTGCTCTTACTTTAAGGTATGTGAGTTGCAAGTTATCCATGCAACTGCATGGCAATGGAGATGCAATGGCATAACAGACATGGGGGAAGAAGAGATCCACTGAGACCCACTAAAATCCCTTAATCTTACCCATAGCCAGCACCTCCATCCCATCTGGTCAGGGCGTACTTCAAAAATCCATTTCTTACTGTATGATTGCAGTCTTTCAGAGGACTATCTGGTCTGCAACACTTTGCTGTCTGCTTTCTCAGACCCAACACTAATCAATCCTTGGGACACTAAAATTGAAAATGGGGTATATTTTTCCCTCCTCTCTGAGAAACCACATGAGAATACTTGCAAGGATGCATACACATTGATCTGCATTAGCTAAAAGAAACCCTGTTTGTGGACATGGCAAGAGTTGGCTTTGGGACTGTTTCTTGACTGGCTGCTGTGCTATTTGCTTGGCTGCTTTCTCCTGTTAGTGCACAGGGTTCCTAAAAGGATTAATATATTTATGGAGTTCTTCAGGATGCTGTTCAACAAAATGGTCTATCTGCATAAGTAGAATAAAAATATAGAATACAAACTCCTGGGCTGGGACCAAACCAAAGAATGACCATACTAGGGAGTAACCCCCAATGAGCAACGAACTGCTTACTTCCACCAAGAAAAGAGAATTTGGAATCAGAAGTGCCAGTTCAATGCAAATATTAGATCAGTGCTTTATAAGGCAAACAGGTTAGGTACTGCCTTGAAAGGAACACAGAAAAATATCAAGCATAATTAAAAAACCCTATAAATCAATAGTGCATGCATAGGTAACAGAGTAAGTAACAGATTCCATAGAAACAGAGGAAAAATTTGTGAGGTTCTTCCTGGAACAAAAAAGAATGAGAGGAATATATAAAATCTGTGCAGCATTCTAGAGACAAGCATCTGTTAAGATCCTTGCTGAAATTTGTAAGCTGAAGAATGTGTTTAGATATTCCTTGATCTCCTTTTTCATTAGCAGTAATTGTTTGAACAATACTTCCTTCTACCATCTATAGGAATTAAGAATGTGCCCCTGAATGTTACTAAGAACTTGGTGCCAGTGATGGAGAAAAATGTCCAGTTCTGCACCAAAGGTCCTTTGTGGTCCACCTGCTATAGCTGCCTGTAGCAATGCAATTACTGTGGCATCTGGACCAACAGAGCAATGAATGATTCACTGCTATGGGCAGTTGTTAGCCAGTCAATAGAGTTGAGGCACCAGAGTTAAGCAGCTATAAAGTACAGCCAGATACAGCTTTGGCTGACAGGCATTTTCTTTCATATATTTTGATTTTCTCCCATTGCATTTCTCAGCAGACCTTCAGAACAAGAGGCCTTTCAAGCCATGTGTCTCACTCCATTGACCCGACAGGGATCATAGGCACCTACATTAGAAGGTTGCTTTATTGAGCACTTCATATTTACGTGCAAGCGAGGAATCCAAGTGAGACAGACTGGATCCTAGTACTTCCATTTTCCTCCATGGAAATGGTAATAGTTTTTGCCTCTGGTAGCAGCTACTTTTGTTTAGATTTTGATTATGAGCATTTTTTTAAGGAAAGGAATACTTTTAGAGTAAGATGGAGTCTTTACATGCTATTTAAATAATGCAGATAATTACGACATATATCCAACTAATTTTTGCCCTGAGTTATTTTGACTTTCTGAATGGAACAATAGCAACAAAATAAATGTACAGGAATGGAACTAATTCTAGCTACAGCAGGTAACACAACTCCTTAGAGGTGAGCTGAGAATGGATGAATAAATTCCAGCAAATAGCAGTATCAAATAACCCCAGAATTTCCAGTTCAGATACCCCTTAACTCAAATCTTTCCAGGCCTGGTTTGTGTTTTCCTACTCTGATGTAACTGCTCTTTCTAGCCTATTAAAATTTAAAAGGCTAACATGTTCTGTTTGAAATTTCCATTTACTGTCCCATGGCAAAATACGAGCTGAGTAGGAAAACAGAAGAACCTGGCATTTAGAGAGTCATTGGAGTCAGATTTTTAAAGGTACCTTTCTCCCTCTCTGAATTTCCTGGTTCTTAAATTCCTTTAACTATCTGGCCCTGAGGCTCTTTAAATGCAAATGATAGGGGGATTAATTCAGTAGCTCACTTGGAAGATTTAGAGAGGAAGAGAGGACCTGCCTGCTGGAACGCTGAACCTAAGGTACAGCTGTTCAAGAAATACAGCAAAGGACAGGTTTGAACGCGAGAGAACATAATGTACAAGTTAAATAGGTTCTTTCTGAGCTTGTAGCAGACTCACTCTTAGCTTTCACTCCTTTCCAATTTGGCATCTGGCCCTTCTTAAAATTTCTCTCTACTAACAGTGGAACAAACTTAAACCCACTCCAGAAGTACATTTAATTCAGAGCTTGTCTTTTCCCTCCACCTCTGCCCACTTGTCAGGCAAAATAGTACTGCCCCTCTCGGCAGAATGAGAAAGATGCAAGCCTAAATGCGTTGCCCTCCACCTTCCAGAAACTGTTGAGAGCTTTCTTCCATTAACAGGATGTTCATTTCAGCTGGAGAACGTATCCACAGGGGACCAAATGGCCCAGCTCATTTTCATGCTGCTATATTTTCTTCTCTGGAAACTGCAGAGAAACGGCATCACGGCTGCAGCACACAGCTTAGAAGCCACTAAAAGACAGTCCTGAAAACAGGCATAAAAGGTTTTTTGTCCCCAAATTCTCTACACAAAGAGGCTGAGCACACTGCAGAGCTGTGAGATGACACAGTATCCTGTAGTCTGAGGTAGATTAATATTGCACTGAAGAAAACCTGGATTACTTTTGCTGATTGACTGAGTGCAAAATTTGCTGAAACCTGAATTCCTAATTTCATCCAGGAAATTCGGACCTGATTTCTACCTAAATAAACAGCACAGAATTTCAGCAAAATGAGTCTGAGATCAGAAAGTATTACATGCCCTTTAAAAATCAGAGAAGACACAGTACTAGAGTTCCCAATTTCATGTAAGTGTGTGTTCATGGATTCAACTCATCTCTTCAAGATCAGTAGTTATAAACAACTCATCTGCTGCACACTATACTGCTTAATAATAACCCACAAATTATGATAACCCTACTGCCACTGCATTGAATTACTAAACAGAGATCCACAGTCTCACAATTCTTGTTTTAAGAGTCCTCAGATCACAAAAGGAGGAAAATCCATGTCAAGGATGATATTTTTTCTGTGAGAAAAGGACTGAAATAAGTTCAAATCAAGTAGCCATTGTTTGTTTGACTGTTTCACATCCCTTTTCAGAAGGCAATTTATATTGCCGTTGACAGAAAGTCAAGTTTTTATAGACAAGAACATCAACCAAATCCTTTGTGCTGTGACACTGAAAAAGTTTACTGCTAATAGAAGATCTCCAATGTAATGACGATATTCTAAATATGTCAGGGAAACATTAATCACAAGTGTCGCTGAAGGCTGAGAAGAAGGTAAAAGAAGTCATGCTGAAATGGATGTCCCAAAATCAATCAGTTGCTAACTTTACAATTAAATTTATAAATTAAAAAAATCAATGGCTTTTCCCAAGTTGTTACAACAATGTAGAAAAATCTTTCACCCTTCCCTTCCCTTCCCTTCCCTTCTTTTCCTTCTCCATACAAATCCCACAAACACCTGGCAGGATCNCCCTTCCCTTCCCTTCCCTTCCCTTCCCTTCCCTTCCCTTCCCTTCCCTTCCCTTCCCTTCTTTTCCTTCTCCATACAAATCCCACAAACACCTGGCAGGATCACTGGAATCACAGTCATTCTTAAAAAAGGGAGCATTCATTAATAGTGATAACTGCAGGCACAAGCAGCTTTCGCCACGGCTTGAGTTCAAGCTTTGCTTTCTTTTTTGCCAGAGAACACATCCTATCTGCAGCTCCATAAGGCGAGGAGACATCTGCAGGTAAAGATCTTGTATTCACTTGCCATACAACAAAGGAATGGTCTTTTCCAACCCAAATGACTGTATGATTCTGTCATGGAAATAGAGAAAATACAAACTGTATTCATGAAATATGAAATATGATTCCTGAAATATGATTCATGGATTATTAGCAATCATTGTGCAAGCTATAGTTAGTTAACTTGAAGGATTTGAAATCATTGCAGGAAAGATTTCAGCCACATGTACTCGGTTTACTGGCATTAAAAATGACATGCAGATATCTCAGTGGATTTGATATTTTTAAATTGAGACTGGGAAATTTCTGCATCATTTTTAACAACACAAAAAAAAAATCCACCCAAAATTTCCACCTTACTGAGTTTTCTTGCATTTATCACTCAGAGTGTACAAGCCAACATTTCAATAAGTCCACTTATTTAGGCTGTTTGAATCATCTCAATTTTTATCTGTGGCATAGAAAAATTTGATATTACTGCACAAAAGTAGTCTATGGTCCTTAAAAATCCTTGCACCTGAGGAATTTTACCCATTTCCACGCATGGAGTAAATGGTATATCCAGGTTATCCTCTATGGCATCCCAGACATACTAAGGCATCTGCTCTCAAGAATGAGGAGCGAACCAGGATGCTCAACAGGCTGGATCCTGCTCCCCACATGGTCACTGGAGATGAAGGTGTGATATCTCAGCAAATTCAGAATACAAGATAATCTGAAGATGGTCTATCTTTCTCTCTATTTTCTCTACTTCTGTCTTTTTCTGTGCCTACCTAGAATGCAGCAGCCCTGGAGAAACCAAGCTCGGATGCCAGTGGCAGCACTTTGCAAAATCTCACCATGGGTGAGGCTTTGACACCACACAAACCTCAGATCCTGTGAAGGCACACGTTCTGACTTCTGCCACTGCCCTCTTTTGACACAGTCCACTCCGTGACCATGCCAACTACTTCAAGTCAAAATACTTTGACAGGCAGGAAGTAAGCTATCACACCTTCAACCTTTTCCAGGGAAGAAGAATGAAGCGTAATGTGACTCTTTTCACTAGAATCTGTTCTATTTACAAACACTTTTCTCTGCTGTTCTATTTCAATCCCATATAAACAATTATTAGAAATGCAGATTTATTTCTTCCAAATGTAATTGTGTTCTGCAAACCATTCGAGAGCTGTTGACCATGACTAATGTTAGCTGGCAAGGCTCACAGGGGAAGCTGCTTTTGGAGGTAGCTAGATCTGCTTGTGGCATTTCCTTTGGAAAAAAAAAATAGAGAAGCTGAAAAATTATGCATGAAATGTACCTTGCACTCTGAAAAGCACTGATTTGCTATTACTACCTAGAGTAAAACCAAATACACACTGAGAAAAAAACCTCTTATATGGGAGTTCTTCATTTATAAGCAGGCTATGAGTACATTGTAATTGTAGAGAATTGTTGTGCAAGATTTTTAACCAAGGACTTCCAGGTCACAGTTACCCAACAATTAAAATTAATTAAACACACCTTTATTTTACTTGCTTTCTTTACTTTATACTTTATTTTCTTTGTGCAGATGTCTGAGCACAGGTGAAAGCTCAACTGATTAAACATAAGCATATGCTCTGGGTAAACTGAATCACACTCTAGATTCCATTAGTTGCGTGATGGAGCAAAATTTCTAGGAAATTAATTTTTAAAATTTATATCTACATGTATAACGTCAAAAAGGAGAAATATATGATATTGCCATCCCTTTCTCTCTGTATGTATAAAGAAATACTCTGTAATTGACATTAAATTCAGGACATTCAGGTGAAGTATAATTATCTCAAGATAGCTTCGAAACCAGCACATTAAACAACAGTGTTATTAAAAATAATAATTTTATTTATTTAACATTATTGATGATTTACTTGCTATACAACATCATTTTTATTTCAACAATGCTCCATTTTTATTTAGTAAATGTTCCTTATTGTCCACTCTAGCATGAGATCACTGACATTACCAGGATCTGGCTCCAAAACCATCTTCTGGGCAGTCACTGTTGTTTGACAAGACAATTACTAATCCAAATGCAGACAAACATCAATATGCTGGCATGTTTATCGTAGTTAAAGGCCAGTGTAAATTGGTTTTGTTAGTACCCAGCATTTTCAAGATTTGTGAAATGGTGACATTTTCCAAGAAAACAGAGAAATAAACCAGCCAATGGTAAGAATCCAAAGAAAGTGAGAAAACTGATCTACAGCCAAAGCATGATCTAAGATCCCTGGGCTTCAGAAAGCACTTATAGACCTGCCAATGACAGTTCTAGCAAAATAAACCCATTTCTCAGTGAATTTGATAATTTCTGAGAAAAAAATAAAACGCATCACATTGTTTTCTCTGAAAAGTCCCAGGCTAGCAATTGTATTCATTCATTAATTCAGTCAACATTATTGAAAATGCAAATGTCCTCAAATTCGGTGTCCCTCTGAGCAAGGTAAGAATGATCTCCATTTTACAGACAGAAAGGTAGGAAATGCAGTGATTGTTCCAAGGTTCAAGAGAAGGTCACATAAGAACCAGCTACTATAAAGTATTTATTCTGTGAAACTTGCTCATTCTAGCATTACTTCATTCTCCAATCACTTTGCATACCCTTTTTCTTCTTCAGTCTGACAATAGGGTGTTGTTACTGTCCAATATTTTAATCTTTCTAGGACTACATTTTCTTTTTAAATATTTGCACAAAGACTTATGTGAGGAAGTGCTGAAAACTGACTGTGTTCTCTAGACAGGAAGATAATAAATAGCATTAAGAAGAATTCTGGTTAGAAATCAGTTTTATTGGCTCCCAAACTTGCCCACTCAAGAGTTCACTTCTTTCTGGGGAAGTGCTTTAATGACTAAAACAATATGCAAAAGCGAGACAATATTGATGCCTCTAACGGAGGTTGTTAATCACCCCAGCTTTCCAAACTTGTTCAGAGGACTTGAGAAGCACTAAGGTTCCCATCTATCAGCCTTGCATTGCAGGAGAGGTTTAGGCATGAAAGGCCCAGTTGCCTCATAAAAACAGACTTTCCTAAACTCAGGAGCAAACATTTTTGAAAACTTTTATCTACAAAACTTTGAAGTTAAGTAGGAGAACACTTAGACATTTAGCTATAGACAAAGACAGTTGAGAAAAGGATGTAGTCACAATTTCTCTCTGGGGGTGAAATTAATTTCAAAGGCTCAGATGAGCTGTAGGAGGACTGTATCCCACCCTTCAGCATAACATGTGCACATGGGAAGAGATTTAAGGCTCCCTAGGCCTCTTTTAATTTATTATTTCCATGCTTGTTAGTGCTCAGCACTGAAAAATCTACTTAAGGAGAGATTTCTTGGATACCTGCATACATATATATATATATATATATATGGCTTTGTAGGTCTCTATAATTTCTTTGTTTATACTTGAAAATCCAGCAGCTGTTCCCAGAAATAGGGTATGTACTACTGTAAAACAGTGCTGTGCAAAGATTTAGTACAGACAGCTAATGGGCTTTACAAAGGTCATAGATAAGTAAAAAAAAAAAAAAAAAAAGTAGAAAGAGAATAAAATCTTACCAACCATAATTTGGGCATAAAATGGAAATGAACTGTAAGTCATATACAGCTCCTGTACCCTAAATAGATCTCTAGTATCTTTTGATATGTCCACTACTGGAATTTCTTCATATATGGAATTTATGAAACGTAACTGGGTGGTTTGCACTAGCATTTGTGGAGATTAAATGTAATCCTTACCAAAATCACCATGAAAATGTATAAATAGCCCTTTTATTTATATCAGTTGTATAGAATTTTATCATCAGAACTCTATCATTCATGATTGCATATGTCAGACATCAAATGAAAAATATAAGTAGTAGTACACATCTCATTACCTTTCTTTAATCCACAAAGTTTTATGACATTTAGAAGGGACTCCATATAAAATTAGACATCATCCATCCAAATAAAATTCTTTCAGAATTCAATAAAAGGGGTGGATCTCAGTGAATACTCAGCTTTGCAGTGCTTTCCACTGCTCAAGGGCGTACTGTCCAAGTCCTTATTGCCAAAGAACATTCAAATTATTCTTTCTGTTAGCTAAAAAACTCAAACATAAAAATTATTGTAGATATTTATATGTCATTAGAGGGACAGATATCTATAAAGAACAAGGTAATCACTGTTCAATATTTACATATTTATTTCAAATGCAGTAAAGGTTTTCTTCTAAACCTAAAACAGTGACAATACTTTTTCACACTCTTTAAGTGAGGGGCCAGTTTAAGGGGGTAGTTTTATTCGTTGAACCTCCCAAATTATGAATGACTATAATAAACTCACAAGCTTCCTAAATTATGAAATCAGAAATAGAAATAGAAATAGAAATAGAAATAGAAATAGAAATAGAAATAGAAATAGAAATAGAAATAGAAATAGAAATAGAAATACTCAGCTACAATAGATGGGATTCATTTAACTTCATATGTTTTGCATTGTAGATGCCTCCTTTTGAGCTGGTCTGTCAGTCATCTTTGCAGTCAATGGAGAGAAATAAGAACTGAGTCACCTCAGCCAACTGTAGAGGTTAAAACCAGTTCAGATTAATCATAAAAAAAAATTTTTTTTCAAGTTCAGTAGTTGTTAAAGTCAACAAACTTGGAGTCTGTTGGAGGTCTATAAGCTGCTGGAACTCCATCCTTTTATGTAAAGCTCCAGTGATTCAAAAACAGAAGGTCTGACTCAGGGATTTCTAAGAGTCAGGGAATTCAATAAATTTTGAGGTCACCATGGTTTGGGAGGGGCAAAGATTTTTGCTTTCTACAGCAGTTTAGTTTACTCCACAACCACTCACAGCCACCACACTTAGAGCAGAAAATGTTTAAAAGCTCAACATCAGACTGTACACTGCCTCCTTATAACAGATTGGTGGTGTTAGTAAGGTGCCAGGCACCAAGGTAATACTGAACAAAGCTGCACTTATGGCTCCCATAAGGCACTTATAATTAATGTACAGTAACAGTATTCTCCATCAGAGATCCCATTCGATGCATTAAGGTATTTTAATGAGCAAAATGTGTGAACTTTCCAATTTGCTGCCAGATTAAACCTTACTTTACTTTGATGCCCATGACTTGTCCCTGAATAGACTCTTTTTCTCATTCAAGTTCTCGTACAAAGTTAGCATCATGTAACAAATCTGCATTTGTCACAACAGCTACTTTGAAAAGTCACATTGCTCAGGCATGCAGATTTAGCAAAGGACAGATGACAAAAAAATGTAGGACCTGCTTTACCATTTCATAGGAAAAACAAACAAAACCAAGCTCTTGATGGAAACTCAGAAGAGTTTTAAACTCAGCTACAACCCCAGCAGTTTCCCAGTGAAATTTCTAAGTATTCCAGTGTTATCCCCATGCACTGGATTCAAATATGGTTTGTTGGTTTGCTCTAAATATGATTGACTCTACCTTGGACTCGCTGTATCCAGGGCAATAAGTTAATACAGGAGATGATCTGCTTAACTATGAGGAGAGCAGACCCATGCCTTCCCAATGCTTGTCAAGGCTCTCTGAGTAATTTTGTCATGGGGTTATCCCAAAGGCCACAGGACTCAATTCTCCTGTTTGTAGTTAATCAGCAGGGGTTTAGCTGAGGAGCCTTTTTTTCCCTCATCCCAAAGAAATACACATGCTGTAGTTTTACAGGTGTGTGCATTTCCCATCATTACTTAACATGGTGGATAGAGCCTTACTCCAGCATGTAGAGGATGAGCAATGACGTACTTTCTTTCAGTAATTAACACAGGACATTGTAATCATGATTAAGACCACAGATGTCTTCAGGAATTACTTGTCCAAAGATCCAGATTCTGCTACCACTCTTGTTAGAGTCATGTCAAATATTCCAAGGTGCTGATTCAAAAAAACTCCCAGAAATATCAGAAATGCCCCCCTTGTCCTCAAATTCACAGCGGTTGTTTAAAGTAAAAAAAGAAAAAGAAAAACAAATCAAAGAACAAAAACCCACAAAAGCACAAACTGTGGTCCCCTTACCTCTATATTTTAACTCTCCTGGACCATTTTTGATTCCTCAAATGGAGGAAGAAGTAGACATTTGTACTCACAGGACAATACAGGAGAAAATTGTCTACTGGTGTAAATGTGCAACCATAGGGCCAATTGGCACCAAAAAACCTTCCTTGATTTTCCATCATATGGCACCCAGCCTCATGCATGTGCTTTAATCTCTGTCACTTTCCCAAGTACATCCAAATGTTTACGCCTTTGGTCTCCTTCTTGTTACATCTCTCTTGTTTTCTGGCTGAACTTCTGCTGCTGGAAGCTTTGTGGCCTGTGCTGCACCAGCGCCCTGGAGAAGCTTCATCTGCTTCTTGCAGCATTTGCTCCCAGCTCTGCTGCAGTGCTGGTCTCAGGCATTAACTCTAATTATACGATTAAGTGTAGGCAATAAGAAGCAAGTAATACTTTCAGCAGATTTGCTTTGCGAGGAATCACACTCATCTAGGTCAAAACGACCTGACAGATACTTCTACATGCCATCTGTTTCTGCATAACACATGCCCTGCTTCTCAGTGCAATATTAACCCTTCTCCTGATGTTTCATTGATTGTGACAGATTGCCCTTTGATAGGGCATTTTGCAAAGGCCAGACCCTGTAAAAGCCTTGACAGTAGGAATGCTCAAATACACAATAATTTTTACCTTTTCAGGGCAGAGTCTATTAGTACATTTGAACCATTGGTATCATTAGGAATATTAGACAGAATCATAAAATCATACAATATCTCAAGTTGGAAGGAACCCATGAGGATCATCAAGTCCAGCTCCCTGCAGGACTCCCTAAAACTAAACCACATGACTAAGAGCGTCATCCAGGTGCTCCTTGAGCTCTGTCATCACTAGCATCCTCACATTTCAAGAGAACCATGAACACTCACTCTGTTTCAGGAAGACAGGCGAGATCAAAACACAACCAAAACCAGTAACAGTTTATCTACTCTTATCGTTCAGCCTATCTCAACTCCTCCTGGACATGTAATCTCCACTGCTTCTGCCTTTGTTTTCTTGGTGTTCTGCTTGAGACTCCACAACCAACAGCTTTCCTTAAACGTTGTCATTGCCAAGATTTTATTGGTAGGCAGGCTGTTCTGAATTGTGCCTCACTAAGTTCATGGGAATAGGTGTATGTCATCTACCAGTGGTTTCTGAGCTGCAGGCTACAGGGTAATGGCTGCAATTACAAAAGGATTATTTAACCTCCTTTTATTGTTTTGCTGTTGACACTGTTAGCAGTGAACACTTGCCTCTGGAAGACAGCCTTTATAAAGTCCTTCCATTAGGGACTGTGGCTGCAGCATGGAGATTTCAGCACTTAGAGTACCATGACAAAACCAGACAAATCCAATTCATTTTATATGTTTCGTATTCATGAAATCCTCCCCAATATGTCAGATTCGCCTTTTTTAAATGGCTACATCTGAGAAGAACACACAGTTGCTGAAACCACATCCCAGCTGCTCAAGATGTATGCCTTTTTTTCCCCTGTGTCATTTTTAACATCAATTTACCTGGTAGGGACAAATAAAATCAAAATTTCAATATGAGATTTCAAAATGAGATTTTTCTGGAACCACTGCACACATTGCAATGAGGAGTGCTGTGGGGACCAGGAATTAACCAGGAATTAGGGTGGGATCACAAGCTTTTGCTCAGTTGGAACAGCTTTGGGGAAAGAGCAACAGAACAAGGCAGGCAAAGAGTTGTGGGGTTGAGATGTATTTTTGGATCTGTTGGTTCTGGTGGCAAAGCTATGGCAGCTGACACAGTCCCAGGCCTTCTGCAGGGGCAGTGATTTTCTTCTCCTGCTCTGCAGCACCAGGTTGCCATGCTGCCACTCTTCATGGGGCGTCTCTGTAACCAGGGTTGCAGAAATACCAGTTGCACGTAAGTTAAATATAACCCTTTAAAACAAGGATGAAAATAGAAAGAAGCTCTCCAAATTGTGTAGCTGAGGAGGCGGGGGTATGTGTGATATGTGCAGCAACCACTGAGTGGGAACAGAAGGTGAATGCATGTATTTCTGAAGCCAGTTTCACTAACAAAATAAACATTTTGTGAGTCCACCCTCTCTTTCAGTATCCTGTTCAACCAGCTGGTGCTACAGCACACCAGCTTTGGGGGTTTGTTCTCTTTCACACCTTCCTTGTACGTATCTTCTACAGTTTCTACATCTTTCCTCAAGTCTGTGTTTGTACTTTGCCCATTTTCTGTGTTTCTATCAGCTGTCTTGTCTTGTGTCTTATTTTTATTCTCCCTCATTTAGTTTCTCTTCTGTCTTCCTGGCTTTCTGTGTTCTCCTGGCTTCCTTCCAGCCTTGCAGCAGTATTTGTCCTCACAGCATCTTGCAAGGTTCATTCTGCAGCTTGGTCTTTTTTTCCTAATTTATTAAAAATCTTAGATTTTCCTTTTAGACCTCATTTCCAAGCGCAACAATTTGAAACACTCCCACCAACATCTGTTCACCTATTAAAAATGCTTCATTTTGCCATTCAGAAAAACAGCCTTTCTCTGTAGAGATGCTGAATAGAGAAATACAATTCCACTAATAAGAAATAGAAGAGCAGAAAATTTCTCTAGAGGAAACAACTCAGCTAAAACCAAAGATGCAAATATATAAATATGTCTTTCCAACCTTGGATCACCAACAATAAGATGAAACTTGGAACAGCAAATGAGCCTATCCTTTAATTAACTGTTAACATAAAAAATAAAGCAAATATTCTAATAACAGACCTATAAAAATTCTTGTTTCTATGACAAGAATTCTCATGACCCTTAGTAATAAGTGGAAGCCATTTCATAACATCATCTCAAATAAACAGATACTGGGCACAAATCAGTGTCCTAAATATGCAGCTGAACAGACTCCTCACTTTGGGTGCTGTAGGACAACCCACTTGACTCCAGCTACTGCTTCAGAAGATTAATGGTTTCTTTTAAGTCCTGTACCCTACCTTCCAGCTCTGTGCAGATGTCTGGGATGCTCAGTGGTGACTTCATTCATGTCCCATCCCTAAGCCTAGGCAACTGAGGCAAGCCTGTATTGTTAGTCGTCTTTGGTACCATGTACAGAAGACCCGGAGATCAAAACTAAGTCTTCTAGACATCCAGTGTGATCTGAGATGCCCCTGAACACTTCACATCTGCTCTCCCTTTTGTCCCATGTCTTACCTGCCACCCCATCCACGTGGATGTCTTGGGTACTTTAGGTTTTCTCAGATGGCACCTCTGTTTACGTGACTAGATCACACTCACTAAGGTGCAATCACCATGATTAATCAAGATGACTGAATTGAGATCTGTGTTTAAAGACATGCAACTGTCTCAGCTCCTGTTGCAGTCAATGGATATCTGATCAATATGGTTAATGGCATGCAGAGAGTGATTCAGATATCCCAAAAGGAGACATCTACTGATTGATCTGCTGAATCTAGGCTCTGTTGGCCAGGTTGATTATGGCTCTGCTCTGACACTTAGTTTCCATGCAGACATTTACAGGCACACCCTCACACTGTGTTGTCTGAACTTCAGACTGAACCTTACCACAGAAGCCATTGAGCATTCTTAATATCCCATTGATTAATTTCCAGAAAACAAAGTCTTTCAAATCCTAGACCTGTTTCAGAAATGCAGAGTGAAGTGGCACAATCTCAATTCAGTTAGATACAAGAAGGCATCTAATGCCCTTTGAGATGGGGTAGGATGTTCAAAAATACCCAGATGGGGCTGGTAGATGTGACATTGAACCTACAAGAGACCTATGTGTTTTGGGATGACAATCTCAGGCCAGACAAGATAACCTTAGACATCTCAGATGGTACTAGACGCCTATGCTCAGTTCAGATGCATTGTGTCCACCTCAGAAAGTCTACATTAAAATTAGACAATTATTATAATAAGCACTATATCCTTCCTCTCCTCAGTCAGCACATGTAACTACTGCTCTGACCTTGGAAGGCTCTCTTGGAGGAAGTTTCAGTTTCCCACTGTAATAATTTACAATTAATAATGTTTTTTTCATTGCTGGGTTTTTTAATTATTATTTCTGCAATGCCGCATAAGGATCAGATGATCTCAAACAACACTTCACACATCCTGGCTTCACCTGACTCCTCTTTTTCATGGACTAATAATTGTGTATATTTCCTTTACTTCCTTGTCTTCTTTGATGATGTGAACCTTCCTGTTTCTCCGTGTCACCCCATTCATATCTTTATCTCCTTTCTAAAGCATTGTGTGATGCCTCCAGTGAACACCTCTCCAGTCTGTCCTCCACAATTTCCATTCAATTTGGGGGTTATGCTCCTGCCCAATACAGTTGTACAAAATATCTTTTTGATATTTCCATTCCTAAACTTTCCTGTCAACCAGTTGAAATGCACAGATGACATTAGGTGCTTAGGTGTAACACAATTCCCTCTCTGCATCATTTTCCAGCATCATTTTTCTGTCTGCAGCTGACCTGGCCATCCCTTGTGCTGAACTTCTTCATCTTCTAACTGTCCTCATTTTGAGTCTACATGTGTCAAAAATCTGTGAAGATGGACTTAGATTTTTAATTTTCATTCTGCTTTTTGTGTTTTTCTTTTTCTAATGGAATATTTCCATCTTGAAGATCTTGGTCAAGTGAGGTCTTTAGTGGTACAGATATGAGCTTGCGTGTAGTACTGATGGCCCTTCTCAAGCCAATTGCAAATGACTAGAGAGATTTGAACTCCTTAGGGACTAGATTTTGAATAATTACTTACTTCAGCCCTATTAAATTTTGAAGTAAGTAAAAGAAAGACTTATCTTGGATTCCAGGACAGCAAACCCAGATGCTGAGCCCTGAGGAGTTAAGAGCACCAGGTTGTTCAACTGGAATATTTTTCTTGGACTTTCTTTTGTACTGCAGAGAATATTCTCCTGGTCTAGATCAAGCTAAGTAGGGCTTTCTTTGTTAGAAGTAACATTTGTTTCAGTGATGTTGCTGGTAGAGTGAGATAATATTCTGTTTTGATGTGATGGCAGAATCCAACCACCAGCTGTGACACCTTTTACCTTGGAAAGGCTTATGCCTTTCTCATGTCTGGTGTTATTTATGGCGGTGGTCTGTTTGGCCTCAGTGACTGCACACATGTGAACGTACATTTACAGTTGTAGTTGGAGATGGCGAATGGAAATCACAAATAAAACTTTGCTCGGTAAAGCCACAGCCATCTGAGAGAAGCAACCATGGGAAGGATGGAGCACTGATCTGGCTGCAGCGGGAGAGAAGGAGAGGGAGTGTCCCAGATCCACCTCTGGGAATAGCCACACTTGTCCTGCAATGCTGGAACATTCACTGATCTCCACCATCCTTTAATCTGTGTGTTGGCAGGAGTCCCCGTTTTTGCTGTTGATATGGGAGAAGTTAGAGTTCATAATCTGCTTTAGCACAAAATCACCTCGCTCAGCTGCAATCGCTGCTGATGCAGTTGAGCTAACTTCTAGTCATCTGTCAAAGGAGTGGGAGATCATATAGCTCAGCTCTAGGGTCAGCAATGGGATGGCAGCAAATCATGGGGGTTTTGCAGCTGTAGCACGACAGCAGAGGGAATGGGAGGAGTTATTCAAAGGCTGGGGCCTTGAGTTGAGAGCTACATAACTGTAAAATTCAGCAGAAACAACATTGAACTATGACTATTCGGACCCAATGAAAAGCACTTGAAGGCCCCAATCCACAGCTTGGAGACTATGGAAGCAGATGTTCAGAAATACCTGAAAAACAGGCACTGAGAAGGATTGCTTGGAGAAATAAAAGCCAGACTTCACATTTGACTTTTTTACTGGTGTTGGTGAGAGGATTTTGCTGTCCTGCCTGAGTACAGTGTATAATCAAAGAGTAGGAAGCACTGGGATACAGAAAAGCCCTCAGGTATCCAAAGTATTAGATTAAATAATGTCAGCTTAATTTGCATTTTAAACATCTTTATGGGGACTCTGTGGCTTCTGAATTGCTGTATTGGACAGTGAAATAGACTAAATTAAATGTCTAGCATTTTGTGAAGCACGCCAGTTTTTCATCTCACTGATTAAAGGGGGCTTCTTCTCCCCTATTTCATTCAAAAAAAATAAAAAAATAACATGCAGTCTAATTTTTGGTATCCTCAAATGAGTGTTTCTTCAAGTACAAACTCCTTTATTGTAGCTGAGGAAAAAAATTATCTTACAAAAACATGCATTTCAGCCATGTTTCTATCCACTTTTGAATGATTGCAAATGTCACTTTTAGCATTTTTTAATTGAAGTGTAATGGTGCATCACTAGATTTTATAACCTTGCAGTCTGACTTTTATCACCTCTTATCATTTCTCTTAAACATCGAATTCCACAGGAGTTATGGTTATTTCTATTAAGACTGAATTAGACCCATGGATGGATGAGAATAACTTTAGATACGCATTAAAAATTAGCATGGCTCAATGCACTCATGGTGTAGTTTCCTCCATTTTACTCTTCTCTGTCCCTGTGTATTTGTAAATTGTACCTGTCTTGCAAAACCACAGCGTCCAACAGTCGAAGCAACACCAAGTCACCACTTGGCTCTGCTAACACCTAATGTGAAATCTATATCAGTGTTTAACAAGCTAAAAAGATTGGATTCCACCTGACATGATATTTCTTTCAAAAGCTTTGCCTTATCTGGTAAAATTTGCCATAAATTGTAGAACTATGTCGGAATCAGCATACTCACATCTTGGGACTGTGCATCTCTTTCATGAACCTCAGTGTACTTCTAGATTGGTTAAATTTATTTTTCCAGAGCCAGTAAGTGCTTTGCAACTTTAATACTTGCAGAAGTCAACTGAATTTTACTTCAGCCCTCACAGTTTGATATCACAAATAGCTTTTGCGTAAAAATCCCAACAATTTAGAAGGGAGGTGGTCAGTATACTCCACAGAGGGAAAAGCTCTGAACTTAATCAGTAACAAGTAAATTAAAAATGAAGTAAAGCTATTCATAATCATCTTGCAATGCCCACAAATGTTAACATGGAGAGGCAAATAGAAGCAGAAAACAGCATTTATAAGTTTTCTAGACATGTATTTCCCCTTACAGGTGGCTTAATACTTGGGAAAGCTCACAAATAGAATTGAGTAGGGAAGAAAGTAAATCAGCATCCATAAGGAAGTTGAGTTACCAACCTTTCGTTATTGTTGTTCTGGTTAGGAGAGAAAAACAAACAAACAAAAGTTTTCTGCATAAGATCCATATAGACTGTTTAGATTCTTTATAATGTATCTATTACCTGGTTTTATGCTACATAAGATTTTAAGATAACATTTTAAAACATTTGAAGTGGATGGGGAAAGTAAAATATTTTTACCCTACTTTACCCCTAAAATATCAAACCAGGTAGTTTTAAGAGTGTTCTGGATGCTTTCCTTTATACTGAATAGATACAAGACTCACCTTTGCTGAACCTTACTTTCTTAAACAAAAATGATCATGCAAAAAATTCCCAAGCCACTCAAACCTCGATATCTGTGGGGATTCAAGAGCAGTCGAAACATAAATACAAAAACAGTTGCAGCAATTCCTGACCTTTACCTGTTTGTTTCTATCAGTCTTTTTCACCCTCTCTCACAACACCTGGAATGAGGTACCTGAGTTCTGTGCTGCCCTGGATTTTTTCCTAGTAAGAGAGACACAGCAGAGTTACTTGCTGGGCTTGGGGTCCCTCCTCATTACAGAGGAAGCAGAGACTGGAGACTATCCAGAGTTTGAGAATGGGCTTCAGCTCTGGTTGGCAACAAGGGAAAAATTAACAAAGGCTGTGCCAAGTTGCTGTGACCTAACAAAACCCTACATCTCATCCTGAAAGTACTCCTACCTGTGCTACCATCTTAATACCTCTGTTCATGTACTACTGGAAGGCATCAGTATGTGTTTAAGGACCTCCCCTACCCTGATCGACACACTGTTTGTCAAAGTTCTGTGTATAGTTCAAAATAATTTTTTTCAGAATTGGTTGGTCTTCTGGATCAGAGAGGGGCTGAAGAAGAACATGAGAGTATCACTGATTGCCAATGAAAAGGCATTGGTGTAGATCAAACCCAATACCAGACTTTATGGGCTTCCTTTAGACTGTCAGAAATGTCTGGGAGCAGGAGGCTTCGAGGTCACACCAGAAGCTTGACGTAGTTCTTCACTAAGCTGTGTTTCTTAATAAAGTGTTCCAATTCAACCCAGCCAGCCTTAATTTTGCCTAATCCACTTTGCCTATTTCTAATTATGCTGTCTGGAACTTTGTATGCTGCAAACGAACATCTGTGCCATTTCAATGACTCCCAGCTGTCCCCACCTTCATTTGTCCCTGTCATAGGCTGGCACCATACAAAGCAGTAGGTAGGTATAGGAGTGGAGAAGGGAGGCGGGAGGTGTATCATGCAAGCACGTACTGACTCCAGCAGGATGTGCAGACAAAATGCAGGCTGCCTGTGCATAGAATGGTCAGTAGGAATTTTACCAAATTCATTTTAAAAAAAATAAAATTGTAATTCACTGGCTGTGTTTTGACCTAGAGCAGACACAAGCTGAGGAAACCAGGGAAAAATCAGGGTGGAAAATTAGCCACTATTAAATCATCACATCTGACGCTTTATTGACTAAAACTAGACATGCTAAATTTGATAGAGGTAACCATGTGGCACAAAAAAAAAAAAAAAAGAAACAGTAATTGCAAAAGGCACTTGCGCTTGAAGGCAGCCATCTCACTTTCCACGGTGGTGGGCACTGGTTGAGAAAGGAAGACAGCAGTGTCCTAAAACTGATGTTTGGATTCACAGGTTAGCTCGTGCACTGGGAAGATTGACACTCTGCTTCTTGTTTCTTCAACAGACTCTTTCTGCTTTCAGAAATAAAACCTAAGCCAGTATTGCTCCATTTACAAAAGCCTGGTTACTCTTATGAGTAAAATCTGCATGAAATGTTTTTGTAACCTGTCCATACAGCCCAAATCAATGATATCAGGGGAGTGCTGTCACGTAGAAATACTCTTTAAGTCTGATCAGGAGGCTGAAATGCAGCCATGGCAGCTTTAGAAGTGAGAAGAAATCTCCTGTCCTTGCTTGCTTAGTGTGGTAAAGAAGAGCCCAGATACATGAACCTGTACTACAAGATTTTGAGGGAGGTTAGAGGTTTTCTTAGGACTGAAATATGCCTGTCTTGTACAGGGAGGTATGTTTATAATTGAAAGATGTTTGTCTGAAACAGAAAATATTTCTATTTTCAGGGGAAAAATAGTTGTTTTCCCAGCAGCAAGAGCTTGTATCCATTCTAATGTAATTTCTGTTTATGTTCAGATATGTTAAGTACTCAACAATGTTTAAAATCACCGAGACAAGCATCTGGTTAAGCAGAGAGTATTAAACAATTTTTGTTTTGTTTTGTTTTTTTTCTACAAGCTTGCAGGCAGATGAAGAAATCTCCACTCAACCCCAAGGAGAGAGGGTTAAGGCATTTTTGACTTAGCGACCTCAAGACTGCTTTTGAATATTCCCCTTCGGTTCAGCAGGTTGCATGTGCTATTAATTTTAATGATGCTATTAGACCAGCAGAGGCCGTCATCCGTTACTGTGCATCTCTAACAGGGTAGGAGACCCATGCACACTGGCTATGTCACCCTGAAGAAAAGCACATCTGCACTAATACAGTCCTCCGTGCTGCAGAGCTCAACTGATGGCTGAAAAACGAAGATTTCTTAAGAGTGAGTAACACAGAAGGTAAACAAGAATATTACTAAACTTTTTGGCCATTTTCTCTTAAGATATATAGTAGTGATAAAACAGACTTCCCTCACCTAATTCTCTTATCTGAGTTGAAAGCAGCAAGAAAAGAAGGTATTTTGGCTTTTCTTACTGGTTTCTGAGGCTTTCCTGACTCAAAGCGTGTCTGTACTGATTACAGGACACAGATAATCCATGCTGGCTTTAAGTAAACCTCTGTAACAGAGCATCCAAGGGCACACCAGGCTTTTGGATAGTTACACTTCATGCAGTCTCCAAGACAGTTTCCAGTTAGCTTAGTTATCTTTATACAGCACGTTTTACATGTGAAGACGCCCCAAGCATTCAAAAAGAGAAAAGTTTTCCTAAAAGTAAGACCTTTTCAGAGTCACAGTGCTTAGATTTCTTACCTTAAACTTTGTGCATGACAGCTACCAGCCAGAATTGCCATATTTTGGAGAATAATGTGGAAAATGAGGGGGAATGGGAGTGCTGTGAGACTACGGCAGTTACAGACAAAGGCTAGAAAACTAGAATTTCTAAAAATAACACCAAAAATAGGGATGATTTCTCCCAAATGCATTTGCTAGGGAAGTATATCAATCATAATTCTCAAGCTGGCTTTGTTAATTTTCCCAGTTTTAATTAGGAACATACCAAAAGGCCAAGCAGGGAAGGGTTATACTTCTTAATGTTTGAACAGAGGACGCAGCTTGTCCTAAGCATTTCTGAGTGACAGTGATCCAAGAAACTAGCAGCTGTGTGCACTCTACATATACAGAGAAGTAATACTAATTGCTGTTCTTCTCACTCCAAGATCTCTCTCCCTCAACACAAATTTTCATGGTGCTTTGTAACTTGTTACACCATGATTTTTCCATTGTTTCAGAAATATATTTGTAATTCACTGGTTAATATGGCTGATTGTCATCTTCCTACTTAATATGATGAGTTTGAGACACATGCCCACCAGTTTTGTGTGCTTGATCCACACCTCTGTGTACTCTCACACTTTTAGGCAAACAGGGGCTGTTGTCCAGACCGTTTGCCAAGTGGGATATGCAGGCTCTCCCACAAAGGGTTTGAGCTACATTATCTACATTTCTGACGTTGAGTTATGGTATTAAAATTTTGATTATTGTAGTTGAAAGAAGTTGTAAGAGGCCACTTGTTCTCATGTTTTCCTACTTAAGTTCCCAGTGGTCTTCCCCCTTGAGGTTTAATCCTTGCATATATTGTCATCATTTTTTTCATGTCTCTGTGTTTATACTGATAAAATGCTCATTAAATGTAGCTGTTTCTTCTATTCATTGCCTGTAGGCTGAAGCCATAAATTTCTAACAGCTATAACTAAAGCATCTGGCAGCCATTTTACATTTTGTTCACAGGAAGAAGTTAAATGGAGACTTATGTGTTAAGCTTTCTCCTTGACAACACGCAGTTGTTATCTTTTTTTTATATAGTGGAAACGAGCATATAAGTGATCTTAAAAGCCTATCAACATAATATTACAGGACAAACTGTATAATGTTTGCTCATTCAAATCATATTAGTGTATTAATTGGTCCAACCTCTGTATCATTTTATCACTTTCTTTTGCTCCTTTCCTGCTACATAAACCCATTAAACTGTTCTCTCCACCATATGCAGAGAGAAGTAGCAGCCTACACTCATAATTTTGGTATGCATGTGTGTAGTGGATACGAATATCCATTATTAGAGAGATAAATACGGATAGGGATCTGTCTATTAACATTCTCTGTACACAAATACAAATGAAAAGACAATGTCATTAGGATCCCAGAGAGAGTCAGTATTGACTGAGGGATGGCAGCTACATTAGAATCAGGGGCTGTAGAAAGTTTTAACCTGCTTTTCTCAGACTTTTTTATTGTGATCAGATTTCTTCTGCAGTACTGAGATGTATCTTTTGGCAGGCCAGGAGAGGAGTTGTAGTACCATGGGAACTATTTATAAGCGTTGGATTCTCAAGTATGTTACTGATGTGCTAATGCAATTTCATTGATCCCAGTGGAGTGTATTATGGTTCATATAGTTGAAGCATGGCGCAGCTGGCAGCAAAATACACAGAGACCTGCTATATCCTCCACTTGTTTAGATAAGTTTATTAGTTCCTGGGCTCAGCTGATTCTACCTGCTGTTCACTTATTATTTCTGCAAGCACTGACAAATTGAAAAGGTGACAGGAGGCCCTGGGCTCACTTGGAGCTCAGGCAACTTATGATCTTATGCTTCACTGCTGTTAAGATGCCACATGCTGTTGTGCTTCCTGTACTATGTTAAAAATCATCTTACAGATGCCTTTTTACTTCTGTAAGGCATATTACAAGGCTTATCAGAGGTGGGGAGTCTTGCTCTTCAATTCTTCTCATCCTACTTCTGGATAAAGGCTGTATTGGCTACTGAGCTTGCAAGAGATAAGCAAATCTTTTGGCCTGGGGGACAATTGCCTACCATGAGGTCTGCTTTTTAATTAAGAGGGCTGGCAAGCAGTGACCTTGCTGTACTTTCTATATATAAGTGCAGGAGTAGGATTAGCAATGCCTGCTTTAGGGACATTACATTTATTCGAGGAAATCTTGTTTTCAAATGAACATCCTCCAACTTCAGCAGGTTTCAATTTTGCACACGCAGCAGCTCAAGACACATTACTTATCACCTACCCAAAGGAAGCAGAGTCTTCTTCATAACTAGATGGACGTGCATGTCTGTGAGATGGACACCTTCAGCTGTGATCCCACAGCCAGAAGGCAGCTGCTCAAAATATACTACAGCAGGTTTGAGATGTGCTTGTAAGAGAGCTGGGCTGGCCTCTGAGGCAAACTAGATCAATAATTTTCACCAGCTGAGGATCCAGACTCCTCATGAAAAGTAAAGAAGTCACACAGATATATGTGATTTAACAGGAAACCTCTCCTTTGAATCCAATTAATTTGTAGTGACTGCAAATGAAGAAGGTGCTACACTATGTCGTAGTAGCTCTGTTACATTCTCCCTCCTCATGTCGGGCAATTATTGCCTTCAACAGCAGGATGAAAAGCAAAGAACATCTCCTCTCATTTATTTGATGGTACGAAAAAGCAGTTTGGAAAACTCCAGAGCATTTTTCTCCCATGCTCGTGCCACAGAAATGAGGCAATCGTTACAACTGTCCTTTTTTATTCCCAAGGACATTGAATACTGTGTTCAGGGAGAAAGTGCTCGTATCCAATCAAGGCAAGCAAAATCAACAGCCTGTGCAGAAAAGGGTGTATGGCACAGGCAGGTCCTGCCTGTGTCTGTATCTTGGAATACACTATTTTGAGCAAGATTTCTTTATGCAGAGAAAAAGGCCAACAGAAGGATGAGTAAAACACTCAGAGTTTTCTGCACACCACATACATAGACTACGTAAAGGAATGCCAATATCGATTTGTGATTAATTAACCCATTGGAGGGGGAATATTATTAAAATATGGCCGACAACCTTTTCAAACTAATTTGTGAAGAGTTATTGGTAGGTGTGCTGAGACCCAGACGAGATCCCAAAGCCCATTCTCAGGATTGACAGAGATTTTCAAAGTCAATTGCATCTCTGCAGTCAAGTGTGGACAAGGATGCATTTCTCCTGCCCGCACCCTGATCCCCTGAGTCCCAAATTTGATTTGGAAACACTGCAGCTTGGACCAAGGCTAGTGAGGAGGGTCATGTACATAGCCAACTTCCCAGATCAAAGCAGTTTGTGTCATGCAGGGTCAAAACATGTTCTATGTGATTGTGTTGTGAGACCTTAACTGCCCTTTGAAAACATCCGTCATTTTTTTCATAGTGGCTGATATTAGTAATTCCTTCTTCGTTGCCTAAACCCTGTCTGACTCTACTTCTAGATGAATCTCATCACCCTGAGTACATGTTCAAGTGAAAAGCAGCAGTTGTAAAATATCTTGAGTAAAGCTTTTGACATCTGATTGCGAAGCATGTTGTGTGATTGAGAAAAGTACTGGCTGGATGAATGGGCTTAAATAGACTGATTATTAGTTGGATTACCAGGCTTAAAGGCCAATAATGAATAGTTCAGCATCCAGCTGGCAACCAGCAACAAGTGGAGTACAATAGGGGATGATTCTGGGATGATATTATTCCGTATCTTTTTCAATGGCCTGGATGATCAGACAGAATGCATCTTCAGCAAATTTGCAGGTGAAGACTGGGTGGATGGAAATAGACCATATTACAGTAAAACTTCAAGTCACAAGGGACTTGATAAACTGGAGTCTGGGGCCAACAGAAACCTCGTGATGTTCAGAAGCAAAACAACACCAAATTCTACACATTGGACTTTCAAACTACATACTTGGCTGCAACAGGAGGAGCATGGCTGGCACATTAGAATTTGTAAACTTCTCCTGCTTCCTTATAGGTAAGTCGCACCCGCAATTCTGTGATCTATTTTGGGTCCCCTAGTTCAAGAGGTGTATTGAATAACACTTGCATAGTGCTAACAAAATTCTCAGGGACTTAGATCAACCATACGGCCTTCAAGAAAAGGATGGGGGAGTTGAGTTTGCTTAATCTAGGAAAAGGACTTTTAATGGTGATGGAGCCAAACTCAGCTTAGTAATAACAGCAGGTGGTGAAACATTCAGCAATATCAATAAAGTGCATCTTGGGAGGTTGTGGTTGGCTATTAAGAAAACCATTTTCACCAGGAGGGCACTGTACTCCTGAAATAGCTTGTCAAGAAAGGCTGTTGGATGTCCAGTCTCAGAGGTTTTCAGAATTCAGCTAAACAGAGCTGTGGTTTACACAGTTTACTCTCAGCAACAGCTCTGCTTAGGGTTGGAGGTTGGGTAAGTCCCTCCAGAGGTCTCTCCCAGCCAACATTTCTATTTGTTCTCTAGAACCGCATTGGCCACATAGATGTGACAAATGCTGAGAAAGGTTTATTTTCCCACCTCTCCCTAGTGACTGTGTTAGGCACTGTTGACAGAGTTTTATTTTACCATCAACATGTCATAAAAGTCTGCACTTTCATGGAATGAATCAGGAACAATTCCTGAATGGGAAGGGATATCTGGAGGCTTAGTCCAATCTCCTGTTCAAAGAGCAGCCTTCAGAGTAAGATCAGGTTGCTCAAGGTTATACGGCTTTTTGAAAATCTCCAATTTTGTCAAGCTGATCCAGTGCTTAAGCACACATTAGGAAGAACATTTTTTTTTTTCTAAAGTGAAACTGAAATTTCCCTTGTTGCATGTTGGTCCCACTTTCCTTTTTCTCTATATGCTTCTGCAGAGAACCCGTTTCTTCTGTCAGATGCTCATTAGAACACGGAAGACTGCAAGTGAACCCTCCCCTCTCAGCCTGGCTACAAGGATAGAATGGAAGTCTGTGTGAAAGGGCTTTCCAAAGTCAAAGAACATCCATTTCTCTTCTTTCATCCTCAGAACCCATCTTCTCATCACAGAAAGCAATCAGGTTGGTATAGCAAGATTTAACCTTGGTAAATCCAATCTAGCTGTTCCCAGCCACCTTCATGTTCCTCGTGTACATGGAAATGGTTTCCCTGGGGACTTTTTCCAACAATTTTCCCAGACTGACCAGTCAGTTCCCTCTTAGTTTTCGCATGTGGGAGAAAGAATTGCCTTTTTTCCAGTCCATGGGGAAACTCCAATTGCCACAGGCTTTCAAAGATGAAAGTGACCTCAGAATAAAGTTGACCAACTCCCATAGCACCATGCAAAATGTGTTCCAGAGAATTAAATCTATAATTACATCTTCTAACAGAGCTCAGAAATATCTTTCCCTCAGCCAGAGCTTGTATAGAATTAAGACAGCAGATTCAGAACAGGGAAGATCCCCTCCCCTCACAATTCTTAATGTATTATTTTCTAGCTATAACTAAAAAATAAGGGAGGATATAAAGGCTAAAAATAAAACCAAAAGGGTTTAATTTAAAAAAAAAAATTAACATCATAATTTCAGAAATACATTGGAAAATGCAAATTGGGAAAGTTTTGGTGAAAGCAAGAAAAATGTTATCCTGGAAAAGTTTCAGGAGGATAACTGAAAGTGAGCAGCAAAATAAACTGACCCACAAAAAATCTGCGCTCTTCTGCTGGTCTCCAGCAGGCAGCACCTCTCTCTTTGTTACAGTAAGAGAAGAACAGATGAGTTGCCTTTGCTGTTCCTTTTGCATAGCTGCCAATGGTGCAACACACAGGTGTTGCCAACTCTCCGCGCTGTGCAGAACCCAGATTAAAATGAGCTATTGTTTCTTTAATTTTTTTTCCCCTGGTCTTTTTTTCCCCGTCTTTTAACCAGCCCTTTTTTTACTTTTTCCCTTTTCCCTGTGGCAATTATTGATTTTTTTTTCTCTTGAATTCTTTTTTCATTGTGCTTCTCTTCACCATATTTATTTTTTATGGCTCTCCTGTCATGCACTTTGGTTTTTCTGTGGTACTCAGCATAGCTCCCTGACATAGCTTTTCACCTCCTGACTCTTGTCTCCTATTTTACATTCTCCAGACACACAGACTCCTATATTTGTGTGGCACAAATACAGATAAACCTTATTCTGTGCTTGGAGCTCCAGGGCATTAATGGAATGCAAAAAATTATAACAAGTCATAACGTTTAGAAAAATGTATTTATATTATCAGAGAAAATAATTGAAACAGTTTTTCAAGGCAACTCACCAATCCGTCACTGCTAGTCTGGATACTCACAGTTAGTGAAATATCTCAGATTATTTCTGTAAACCACCTCTTTCCTGGCTGTTCACAGAGCAGAAATCTCAGTCGGGCCTTTGCTATCTTGTGTCTTGCTTTCTGCCCACCACTAACTACTTCACTTTTGTTTCCCCCTTACCTGCTCTGAACCATACTGTGAGACCAGTGTTTCTCAGTCCCATTGGCAGCAGGTTAGTCCTTCCCCTTCTCTATCTCTGGAGTTAAATCCCCTCCAGGTTTAAGCCTGAAATTCGTTTCTTGCTCCCTGGGATATGCTCACAACCCTTAGTTGCAGCTATTTGTCACTCCCTGGCTCAGGGGAGTAGAGTTACTGCCCTATTCCCCAAGGACTGACAGGATTTATGTGAACGATCTTTCTTAATGCTTGGTGTCCTATTTTAATGCCAGCCTTGGAGATGGAGACCCACAGTGTGAGAAATGTTCCTGTCACTGTGTCAATATCCTCCTTTTTGAGATTCTCTTTAGGTTCTTGATCTCTAACACATCAAACATCAGGCATGGACAGTTTATCCCAGACCTGCCAGGGCTCTTTCATTTGATGTCGCACAAGTACATCATGGCTTCTCTTCACATCAACAGCATGTTAAGTTTTCAGCCACTTTCAGCTTGTTCTGTCATGCTGAGTGTCCCCATAAACACCTGGGAGCCTGCATCATTGCTTGCTTTCACACCTTCTGAGATCTCTCCTATCCTGACACCTGCAAAAAATAAGGCAGCTGTTAAGCTCTGCCAACACAACAGCTTTATTTTGAAGACCAAAATGCCATTGTTTTGGGGGGAAATTTATTGTTTCTTCTTTAATACTATATTATAGATACTTGCAGGGCAGGGAACCATGCTGTGCAGTCTTTTAGGCAGGTCATGGTTCATGAAGAATTGGGACATCTAGGCCAAAGTGGTGCCAATGTTCTCTGCTTGTCATATTACCCAATCCAGGTGGGAGACTCAGTCAACACTTGAGCTTGTGGGGAAAAATTTCTTCTGGAGCCTCAGTTTCTGGTACAGGACAGATCACAACACTTGAGCTTGTGGGGAGAAACTTCTCCTGGAGCGTCAGGTCCTGGTAGAGGACAGATCTGCACCATTTGGCTGGGCAACCAGGTGCCTTTCTTCCACGAAACTGCACATTCATCACAGCTCTGTTGCTTGCCTTACCAGTTCGCCTTGCAGCAAGCATCAGCTGTTCCTTTGCCGGTCCCAACCTCTATCCCTTCTACTTCCCTGGTGTCAACTGAAAAACCTGTCTGCACCCCCTCCTCCAGCCTCCTCCCATGGCAGGAACAGCCCACAGGACATTCAGAAAGAAGTAAAACCCAGTTTTGCTTAACACCGTGGAGAAGTCCTTAGGTAGCCTTCTCCCAGTGCCCAAATGCCTGAGGAGCTGGATCACTAAATGTGCTCCGAGCTTCTTCAGCACTCAAAGACTGTGTCAGGTGGAAACTCTCATCCATAGTCCTCACAGGGGCCAGTTCCAGATAACAGGGATACAGAAACCTGTTGAATTAACAGTGTTGGTGCCAAGTACTAACAGAGGGGAAGAACAGGAACTGGTAAACCTTCCTAGGAAAGGGGTTTCCTGTGATGGTTGGTGAGTTAAATACCAGCTTTCCAAAGGAAGAAGTGGCATACCTGAATCCTTGTAACAGTTTGAAGTCCAGGAGAAAGCATTTGTTTTATAAAATGTTGTGGGTTTTTTTATTTATTATTTTGCTGCAAGAGAGATCCAGTTACTTTCCAGCCTCTTCTGATTCCTCAGGGAACCACATGGGGTTGTTTCTATTTTCTGGTTGTTCTGATTTCAACACAATATTTTAATTTTTTTTTCTTCATCTTCCCAGAAATATGTCTGCTAAATTCTGCCATCCCCTTGATGTGCAGTTCCTTGGCATCACTGCACAGCAGCATGGTTTAATGACAGGGAAGGGCTGGAGTTACCTGCTGGCACCTGCTCTCATTCCCTCTCCAACTTCTCTTTAGACTGAATGAACTTCCGTTATGCCAGATATTGCACTGAATTGTACACTTAGCCAATTCTATTATCCTCTCTCTTGCATTTTTCAAAGATACAACCACAGCTGGCCTCTCAAAAAAAGTCTTATATTGTTTGCATAGCATATACATTACATACTGCACACAGTGAATTTAGGACACGAATATCCAAGCATGTCATCAGAAACCGGTAACTGAGACCTGGAATATCTACAGCAAAACAGCCAGGAGTGCCAATGTCATTAAAAAGAATGCCAATGCCAGAACAGGGACCACAGACAGGGGTGACAGTGCAGCAGAGGAAATGTCCCCAGACCCATGAAAATGTGGTGGAGTCATAAAAAACAGCCCTCTGATATTTCTTCACCCACACTAACAGCCTTCTGTCCCCATGGCTAAGTTGTATGTCATGTTTAAGAACAGTTATGTTGGGACATGAGTTTTGAAGTTCTTAATTTCCCTGGCTGTTTCTGCCCAGGAGGAGATTCCACCCACTTATAGCACCTAACTCACCTGTGACCTCCTGGGACTAAGCCTCATGTTGCCTTCTAAGCCAAGTAAAAGGCACTAGGACAGTATGAAGGACTCAGAAATGCTCAAGACCAATAGATCGGGAGCAAGAGAGTGGAAGAATTGATTGCTCTAACATGAAGTACAAAGGATGCCTTGCTGCCAAAAGCAGCAGTAGCAGTTACAGCAAGTAATAAGGAAAGATTCTCTTTCCCACCTGAACTGCCTCAGATCCTGCTAAACCTTTAGAGCTCCCAAAACCCACCCTGAGATTGGATGTCCCCTGGCTTTGTACTCTTGTCCTTCCCCTAAACTTGCAGTTCTCTTCCTGAACCAAGTCTGCAGTCACAGCAAAAGTGAGTTTTGTCATTCTTTGGATATCACCCTAAAGCAGCTGATCTCATTCCTGCCTGCAGTGCCGAAAAGCCTTGCAATGTCTCCTCCCCAAATGAAGCTGAGGGAGTATTTTCCTCTGATGAGGAACAGAGAGAATGAGCTGCTGAATGTCTCCGGCAAATTGTGTGGGCTCTGGGGAGGTGACTGCTCGCTGAGAATGCCTTAGCAATAGCCTCCCTCAGGAGCTGTGCTCTGCACATCCAGGAACCTCTATGCCCAAATTCAGGCAGTACAGACCCCAGATTGGACTTTCCCCAGATCAGGCACCCCCATCCATACTGAAGCATTTTGCAGGCTGACACAAGTCAATATCAGAGCAAAGAGTCAAATACTTTTGTTTCTTCAGCCAATAATCTTTTCTTTTTTATTTTTTTTTTCACTGGATTGCTCTGTATCTTATATAACAACTGCTTAACTACATAAAATCCACCCCAAATGTTAAGTTCAAGGGAATTTACTTGACAACAGTTGAAGCATTGTTTCAATCTGTGGAAAAATACATCTGAAGTAAATTATTAAAACATTTTAAAGACATTCTGAAAATGCCAAAACTAGCCTTTCAGCATTTTTTTTCTGTGTTTTTCTCTGTTTTGGATGGTATTCCACCAGATTTTGTGACAAATCAACAAAATCAGTATTTTTTACAAGTCTGGCTTATCTTAGAGTTCTTCCATCTGCTCTAACAACTGATCAAGATAGATAAAACTTGTTATCTGCTGATTCCAGTGAGGGTTCTGTTAATCTCACTGGAGCTCTCTTTTGAGGCCAAACGTTTATAATGCACACACATTCATCCAATACTTAAAAAACGACTTAGTGGATTTGAAAAATACTGAACTGAAGCAGCCACATTCCTGTGATGCGATGGACTCTCCTGGCAAGAGGGACTGCTTCCAAGCGACACCATGCATGAAAGCTCGCAGATTATCACCTGACACAAGTAATCAGGTTGGAAAATTGCTGCTACTGTAATTGAGTCATTCAATTGCAACTATTGTTGGAGTTATCTCCTCCCCCTGGGCCAGGAGGAAGAGACAGATGAGCAGTCAGGCCCTTGTACTTGAAGCACTCCTAGCATGGAGAGCTGCAATGCTGCTGTTTTGTTTTGCAGAAATTAAAGCTGATCCTCAGGGGAAAGGTGTCATCGAAAGATGTGGGGATATTTATCTGTGAATTCAGAGGAGACCGTCAAAGTGAATATGTCTGAATCAGGCAGTATTGGGACTGATGCTTTGTTGGCTTGCAGCTTCCCTTGCCTATTTATAATTTCCAAAAGTTAGGCACAAAACAGTCTATCAGTAGAAGCTTGTTGGGAATTTTTATTTGATGGCACCCTACTCAGGCATTTGCTTACCGTCTCTGGGTGTAAGGATCAAAGTAAATGAGAATCACAAACACGTTGAATCCGATGGTCTATTTTGAAAATTCAAAGTAGCATCAATCATCCAAGTCAGTCAATTGATCATCACGTTGCACACATCAAAGTGTTAGTGGGGTAGAACGCTTTTAGAGTTCTGCCTTGCAAAGCAGCTCAGTGGTCTATCAGGACAACAAGCTTGCCTCCCGAGGCTCTGCACCACAAGCGTAACCTCGGCCTTTCAAAGTACATGAAGCCCTGTGAATGCAGTTAATTATAAATAGTGTTGAAATGGAAGCTTAAAAATGGAAGGTCGTGTTCCCTCCATCTGAACATTAAATCCCTTCAAGATCAGGCTGCCCTAGATAGAAGTGGCTGCTTTCCACTGTATGGTGTCTGTATTACAAAATGTTCTTTGAAATGATCAGGTGCTAAAAGGAGCTTGACTTGTACTTTACCAAAGAGTCAAGGCAAAGAGGAAGGGTTAGATACACCACCTTGTCTAAGTGCTCAGCCAACAGCACAGGCATGTTTGTTACAGCTGTTTGACCTCAGGAATGGCTCACAGTGAGCTCTCTTTATCCCACTGGAAATGGGTTTCAAGCAAAGGGCAAAGCCCAACAAGCCCGGGGTAGAAGGCCTGTAGTCCTTCAAATATATACGTTGAACTTGCAGTTATGCCAGGAACTGTGATCTGCTTGGTAGAATTTATCACATCTACCCTTCTTTAAACTAACATTCAGTCAAAAATGAAAAAAATTTGAGTCCCAGAAGTCTTTGCTAGTTTTCTACCATTGCAAATTGACACTGGTGGGAACTACTTGGCTCTTCCTTGAAGGACAACCATGAGCAGAAAGCCATATCGAGCCTGACTCCAGACCTGTCCTTGGAGATGTTCTCCCCTCACTTCAACCCACCTTCTATCACTCCAGAAAAGTACCCTAAAATATCCTTTGGGTGAGCTGAATAACAAAAGAAGCTGCTTCTCCTGTTCCTTGTGGAAAAGGGAGATGAGTCCCAGTGTGGTTACCTAAAATTGTAACCAAATACTTTTTGTGGGGTTAAATGATCATGGGATCATGGAATGGTTAGAGCTGGAAGAGACCTTAAAGATCATCTAGTTCCAGTCCTCCTGCCATGGGTAGGAACACCTCCCACTACGCTTATGCTCGAATTTGGGGGAGGATGGGATTTTTCTGGTTTCATTGAAAACCAAAAATGTGTTATTTTGCTTCAGCTTGCTTTTTGTGTTGTGTTTTTAAGGGTGGTGAGGTCTACTTCAGATCTTAGCTTGATCTGGGTGTCCTGTATATATGCAAGAATATTTAGGAATTCTCAGAGACTTTTTTTGACCTTCAACTGCAAAATTAAACAGAATTGTTTCTCTCCTTCTGCCCTTCAAACCACGACAATGGCACCTTCCAGCATAAGCACATGCTTTAGGAAGCATGTAAGTTTTTTTCATTTTTCAAATGAAACCAGTACAAAGCTCCATTGCTTGTGTGGAGGGTAACATCACCACTGTTTGGGACAGAGCAATGCCACAAGCTGAAGGAGTATGTGAATATTCCCAAGGCTATTACAAAACTGCAGCAACATGAAGCCCATTCCTGACACAATTCAGTCCACAAGGAGATACAGAGCAATGATGAAAATTCTTCAAATTACAGATATGCATGGATATTGGTAGGATTAGGTACCTTAGCAAGGTTTTAATGAGAACACAGTAGTGCTGACAACCTTTGCAAGCCTATTTTTGCAAATTCTGCTCATATTTAATAGAAATCTGTGCAACTCCTGTCTTATAGCCTGATCGGAGCAGCAGGAAAAGCTATAAAAGATTTTACTGACTGATCTCCCAAGGGCACTGCTGAGCATCAGTTCTGCTTGGACAGGCACATAAAGCAGAATCAGAGCTCTAGTTTTCAAACCTCATTGATGGTTTTGCTTTACTCTCCACAGTTACTGCTCTTGACCAGAATTGTAGTATACATTTGTCATTACAATTCCAGCACCATACTCATCTGATAAGAATTCAAACAATAAAGAAGGTGCCACAAAATTAATCTAGCACTCTGGCAAAAATCAGAGCAATGGGAATTGATGAAGTACATGCTTAATCCATTCTTCTTCGAGTCTCGCTGTCACTAAAAGGTCCACCTGGGATTGTTATATGGGCTGGATTTTAGGTTGGATGAAGTTTATGAGAAGAGACTAATAAGTATCTATTGATTGTATCTAAGCAGAGACAATTACAGTACACTCACCCAATTCTTTTCGGTGACACATGGATTTTATGACAATACGTGTTAACTGATATAATCAATTTTCTTAAATCAAGATAAGAATAGGTCCTTAGGAGAAAGTATGCGTTTCCTGGATTATACTGTGAGAGGTCTGATTATTTGAAAATGCCTTGTATAAAATTCACAAGATAGAAGGGGCCATTAGAAGCAAACCCATGCACCAAGGAATCAATATAACAGAAGAAAATCCTGTTCAATATTTTGTCAGCTCCTAAATTGCCTGTCTTCATTCTTTTTTTCTGTCCTTTTTTCCCACCAGATACTGTGAGCATGTACTCAATGGCAACACAAGACACGAAGCAACTCGTAGGATGCTCTAGTGGCTTCTGATCAGATTGTCAGCCCCATCCAGTCTGAAGATGCTTGTGTCGTCAAAGGCATACGAGAATGTACAGATGCCTACAATTTACTGTGACTAAATAGTGGTGACTGCAAATGACAGTGGTAATGATATCCTGGCAATCAGAGCTGAGAGTGAGTCACATGCTGGTTTTTAAATGGAATCAAGAAGACCGATTGTATTTCAGTTCTGCAGGTGTCGGAAATTGCACAGGGGTAAATCAGGATTCATTTTTTGTGGATGGTTGATACCTCTAGAAAGGAGAAGTTCAAGCAAAAATTTTGTTTGAACTGAAACAAAGCCCTTCAGATAGCTTTTGTTAAATGGAAAAGTAAAATTCAGAACCAAAAATATTTTGGATTCTACAATTTTTTCAATTCCAGGAATTTCTCCCATATTAAAACCAAAGAAATCTGAAAATTAAGATAATTCAAATAAAAACTTTTTGACAACTGTTAAGAAAAAAGTGAATATTTTCTTTTTTTTTTTTTTTTATGAATGTTCATTTAGGAACTGGAAATTTGGAAAACTTTATTTATGAATTTATTTATTTATTTATGAATCTAGGACATCTAGGACCTATGTGATATATTAAGATTCCCTGTGACTCAAGTTACAAATACTCCTATTGTGGTGGTTATTTGAATTTAGTAGCAAGGCTATGCCTCAAATATAATGTTTTTTTATAAAATAGCACTTTGGCTCAAGGGAAACTGTCTCCATTGTATATGTGTTTGTGCAGGCAAAAGCAATTCACTTCTGTTTCCATGAAGTTTGTCCATATGTTTCCATAAAGAATTTGCCATCAGTTGGCAAAGTGAGCT